>OU342740.1:61049794-61174042 GCA_910589775.1 Avena eriantha
ATAAACCACATGTGGATCGACCTAGTGTCATTGCATGTCTGTTCCTCTAAACAAACCACATAAGGATCCACCAGTGTCATTGGATGTGTGTTCTTTTCATGAACCACACCCAGTGTCATTGCATGTGTGTTCTTCTAAGCAAACCACATAAGGATCCACGAGTGTCATTGCCTGTCTGTTCTTTTCATGAACCACATAAGGATCCACCAGTGTCATTGCATGTCTGTTCTTTTCATGAATCATAGCTAGAGTCATTGCATGTCTTTTACTTCCATAAACCACATATGGATCCACCTAGTGTGATTGCATGTCTATTCCTCTAAACAAACCACATAAGGATCCACCAGTGTCATTGCGTGTCTATTCTTTTCATAAACCACACCCAGTGTCATTGCATGCGTGTTCTTCTAAACAAACCACATAAGGATCCACCAGTGTCTTTCCATATCTGTTCTTTTCATGAACGACACCTAGTGTCATTGCATGTGTGTTCTTCTAAACAAACCACATAAGTCATTGCATGTCTGTTCTTTTCATGAACCACACCCGGTGTCATTGCATGTCTGTTCTTTTCATGAACCACGGCTAGAGTCATTGCATGTAGGTTCATCTAAACAAACCACATGAGGATCCACGAGTGTCATTGCATGTCTGTTCTTTTCATGAACGACATAAGGATCTACCAGTGTCATTGCATGTATGTTCTTTTCACGAACCACACCCAGTGTCATTGCATGTGTGTTACTTCCATAAACCACATATGGATCCAACTAGTGTGATTGCATGTTTGTTCCTTCCATAAGCCACATAAGGATCCTCCAGTGTCATTGCCTGTCTGTTCTTTTCATGAACCACTCCTAGTGTCAGTGCATGTCTGGTCTTTTCACGAACCACACACAGTTTCACTGCATGTCTGTTCTTTTCATGAACCACACAAGGATCTACCAGAGTCATTGGATGTGTGTTCTTCTGATGAACCACACTTGGATCCACCGGTGTCATTGCATGCCTATTCTTTTCATGAACCACAACCCAGTGTCAGTGCATGTCTGTTCTATTCATGAACCACACCCAGTTTCACTGCATGTCTGTTCTTCTCATGAACCACATAAGGATCTACCAGTGTCATTGCATGTCTTTTACTTCCATAAACCACATGTGGATCCACCTAGTGTCTTTGCATGTCTGTTCCTCTAAACAAACCACATAAGGATCCATCAGTGTCATTGGATGTGTGTTCTTTTCATGAACCACACCTAGTGTCCTTGCATGTGTGTTCTTCTAAACAAACCACCTAAGGATCCACCAATGTCATTGCCTATCTGTTCTTTTCATGAACCACATAAGGATCTAGCAGTGTCATTGCATGTCTATTCTTTTCATGAATCACAGCTAGAGTAATTTTATGTGTTTTACTTCCATAAAACACATATAGATCCACCTAGTGTGATTGGATGTCTGTTCCTCTAAACAAACCACATAAGGATCCACTAGTGTCATTGCGTGTCTGTTCTTTTCATGAACCACACCCAGTTTCATTGCATGCGTGTTCTTCTAAACCAACCACATAAGGATCCACCAGTGTCATTCCCTATCTGTTCTTTTCATGAAGCACACCTAGTGTCATTGTATGTGTGTTCTACTAAACAAACCACATAAGTCATTGCATGTCTGTTCTTTTCATGAACCACACCCGGTGTCATTGCATGTCTGTTCTTTTCATGAACCACGGCTAGAGTCATTGCATGTATGTTCCTCTATACAGACCGCATAAGGATCCACCAGTGTCATTGCATGTGTGTTCTTTTCATGAACCACATAAGGATCTACCAGTGTCATTGCATGTCTGTTCTTGTCATGAACCACACCCAGTGTCATTGCATGTGTGTTACTTCCATAAACCACAAATGGATCCACCTAGTGTGATTGCATGTTTGTTCCTTCCATAAACCACATAAGTATCCACCAGTGTCATTGCCTGTCTATTCTTTTCATGAACCACTCCTAGTGTCAGTGCATGTCTGTTCTTTTCATGAACCACACCCAGTTTCACTGCATGTCTGTTCTTTTCATGAACCACATAAGGATCTACCAGAGTCATTGGACATGTGTTCCTCTCATGAACCACATGTGGATCCACCTAGTGTCATTGCATGTCTGTTCCTCTAAACAAACCACATAAGGATCCACCAGTGTCATTGGATGTGTGTTCTTTTCATGAACCACACCAAGTGTCATTGCATGTGTGTTCTTCTAAACAAACCACATAAGGATCCACCAGTGTCATTGCATGTCTGTTCTTTTCATGAACCACATAAGGATAGGCCCACGGGTGTCAGTGCATGTCTGTTCTTTTCACGAACCACACCCAGTGTCAGCGCATGTCTGTTCAATTCATGAACCACACCCAGTTTCACTCCATGTCTGTTCTTTTCTTGAACCAGATAAGGATCTACCAGTGTCATTGCATGTCTTTTACTTCCATAAACCACATGTGGATCCACCTAGTGTCATTGCATGTCTGTTCCTCTAAACAAACCACATAAGGATCCACCAGTGTCATTGGATGTGTGTTCTTTTCATGAACCACACCCAGTGTCATTGCATGTGGGTTCTTCTAAACAAACCACATAAGGATCCACGAGTGTCATTGCCTGTCTGTTCTTTTCATGAACCACATAAGGATCCACCAGTGTCATTGCATGTCTGTTCTTTTCATGAATCATAGCTAGAGTCATTGCATGTCTTTTACTTCCATAAACCACAAATGGATCCACCTAGTGTGATTGCATGTCTATTCCTCTAAACAAACCACATAAGGATCCACCAGTGTCATTGCGTGTCTATTCTTTTCATAAACCACACCCAGTGTCATTGCATGCGTGTTCTTCTAAACAAACCACATAAGGATCCACCAGTGTCTTTCCATATCTGTTCTTTTCATGAACGACACCTAGTGTCATTGCATGTTTGTTCTTCTAAACAAACCACATAAGTCATTGCATGTCTGTTCTTTTCATGAACCACACCCGGTGTCATTGCATGTCTATTCTTTTCATGAACCACGGCTAGAGTCATTGCATGTCTGTTCCTCTAAACAAACCACATAAGGATCCACCACTGTCATTGCATGTCTGTTCTTTTCATGAACCACATAAGGATCTACTAGTTTCATTGCATGTATGTTCTTTTCACGAACCACACCTAGTGTCCTTGCATGTGTGTTACTTCCATAAACCACATATGGATCCAACTAGTGTGATTGCATGTTTGTTCCTTCCATAAGCCACATAAGGATCCACAAGTGTCATTGCCTGTCTGTTCTTTTCATGAACCACTCCTAGTGTCAGTGCATGTCTGGTCTTTTCACGAACCACACACAGTTTCACTGCATGTCTGTTCTTTTCATGAACCACACAAGGATCTACCAGAGTCATTGGATGTGTGTTCTTCTGATGAACCACACTTGGATCCACCGGTGTCATTGCATGCCTGTTCTTTCATGAACCACACCCAGTGTCAGTGCATGTCTGTTCTATTCATGAACCACACCCAGTTTCACTGCATGTCTGTTCTTCTCATGAACCACATAAGGATCTACCAGTGTCATTGCATGTCTTTTACTTCCATAAACCACATGTGGATCCACCTAGTGTCATTGCATGTCTGTTCCTCTAAACAAACCACATAAGGATCCATCAGTGTCATTGGATGTGTGTTCTTTTCATGAACCACACCTAGTGTCCTTGCATGTGTGTTCTTCTAAACAAACCACCTAAGGATCCACCAATGTCATTGCCTATCTGTTCTTTTCATGAACCACATAAGGATCCACCAGTGTCATTGCATGTCTGTTCTTTTCATGAATCACAGCTAGAGTAATTTTATGTGTTTTACTTCCATAAAACACATATGGATCCACCTAGTGTGATTGCATGTCTGTTCCTCTAAACAAACCACATAAGGATCCACTAGTGTCATTGCGTGTCTGTTCTTTTCATGAACCACACCCAGTGTCATTGCATGCGTGTTCTTCTAAACCAACCACATAAGGATCCACCAGTGTCATTCCCTATCTGTTCTTTTCATGAAGCACACCTAGTGTCATTGTATGTGTGTTCTACTAAACAAACCACATAAGTCATTGCATGTCTGTTCTTTTCATGAACCACACCCGGTCTCATTGCATGTCTGTTCTTTTCATGAACCACGGCTAGAGTCATTGCATGTATGTTCCTCTATACAGACCGCATAAGGATCCACCAGTGTCATTGCATGTGTGTTCTTTTCATGAACCACATAAGGATCTACCAGTGTCATTGCATGTCTGTTCTTTTCATGAACCACACCCAGTGTCATTGCATGTGTGTTACTTCCATAAACCACAAATGGATCCACCTAGTGTGATTGCATGTTTGTTCCTTCCATAAACCACATAAGGATCCACCAGTGTCATTGCCTGTCTATTCTTTTCATGAACCACTCCTAGTGTCAGTGCATGTCTGTTCTTTTCATGAACCACACCCAGTTTCACTGCATGTCTGTTCTTTTCATGAACCACATAAGGATCTACCAGAGTCATTGGACATGTGTTCCTCTCATGAACCACATGTGGATCCACCGGTGTCATTGCATGGGTGTTCCTCTAAACAAATCACATTAGGATCCACCAGTGTCATTGGATGTGTGTTCTTTTCATGAACCACACCCAGTGTTATTGCATGTGTGTTCTTCTAAACAAACCACATAAGGATCCACCAGTGTCATTGCATGTCTGTTCTTTTCATGAACCACATAAGGATAGGCCCACGGGTGTCAGTGCATGTCTGTTCTTTTCATGAACCACACCCAGTGTCAGCGCATGTCTGTTCTATTCATGAACCACACCCGGTTTCACTCCATGTCTATTCTTTTCTTGAACCAGATAAGGATCTACCAGTGTCATTGCATGTCTTTTACTTCAATAAACCACATGTGGATCGACCTAGTGTCATTGCATGTCTGTTCCTCTAAACAAACCACATAAGGATCCACCAGTGTCATTGGATGTGTGTTCTTTTCATGAACCACACCCAGTGTCATTGCATGTGTGTTCTTCTAAGCAAACCACATAAGGATCCACGAGTGTCATTGCCTGTCTGTTCTTTTCATGAACCACATAAGGATCCACCAGTGTCATTGCATGTCTGTTCTTTTCATGAATCATAGCTAGAGTCATTGCATGTCTTTTACTTCCATAAACCACATATGGATCCACCTAGTGTGATTGCATGTCTATTCCTCTAAACAAACCACATAAGGATCCACCAGTGTCATTGCGTGTCTATTCTTTTCATAAACCACACCCAGTGTCATTGCATGCGTGTTCTTCTAAACAAACCACATAAGGATCCACCAGTGTCTTTCCATATCTGTTCTTTTCATGAACGACACCTAGTGTCATTGCATGTGTGTTCTTCTAAACAAACCACATAAGTCATTGCATGTCTGTTCTTTTCATGAACCACACCCGGTGTCATTGCATGTCTGTTCTTTTCATGAACCACGGCTAGAGTCATTGCATGTAGGTTCATCTAAACAAACCACATGAGGATCCACGAGTGTCATTGCATGTCTGTTCTTTTCATGAACGACATAAGGATCTACCAGTGTCATTGCATGTATGTTCTTTTCACGAACCACACCCAGTGTCATTGCATGTGTGTTACTTCCATAAACCACATATGGATCCAACTAGTGTGATTGCATGTTTGTTCCTTCCATAAGCCACATAAGGATCCTCCAGTGTCATTGCCTGTCTGTTCTTTTCATGAACCACTCCTAGTGTCAGTGCATGTCTGGTCTTTTCACGAACCACACACAGTTCCACTGCATGTCTGTTCTTTTCATGAACCACACAAGGATCTACCAGACTCATTGCATATGTGTTCTTCTGATGAACCACACTTGGATCCACCGGTGTCATTGCATGCCTGTTCTTTTCATGAACCACACCCAGTGTCAGTGCATGTCTGTTCTATTCATGAACCACACCCAGTTTCACTGCATGTCTGTTCTTCTCATGAACCACATAAGGATCTACCAGTGTCATTGCATGTCTTTTACTTCCATAAACCACATGTGGATCCACCTAGTGTCATTGCATGTCTGTTCCTCTAAACAAACCACATAAGGATCCACGAGTGTCATTGGATGTGTGTTATTCTCATGAACCACACCCAGTGTCATTGCATGTGTGTTCTTCTAAACAAACCACATAAGGATCCAGTAGTGTCATTGCCTGTTTGTTCTTTTCATGAACCACATAAGGATCCACCAGTGTCATTGCATGTCTGTTCTTTTCATGAATCACAGCTTGAGTAATTTCATGTCTTTTACTTCCATAAACCACATATGGAACCACCTAGTGTGATTGCATGTCTGTTCCTCTAAACAAACCACATAAGGATCCACCAGTCTCATTGCGTGTCTGTTCTTTTTATAAACCACACCCAGCGTCATTGCATGCGTGTTCTTCTAAACAAACCACATAAGGATCCACCAGTGTCTTTCCATATCTGTTCTTTTCATGAACGACACCTAGTGTCATTGCATGTGTGTTCTTCTAAACAAACCACATAAGTCATTGCATGTCTGTTCTTTTCATGAACCACACCCGGTGTCATTGCATGTCTATTCTTTTCATGAACCATGGCTAGAGTCATTGCATGTATGTTCCTCTAAACAAACCAGATAAGGATCCACCAGTGTCATTGCATGTCTGTTCTTTTCATGAACAACATAAGGATCTACCAGTGTCATTGCATGTCTGTTCTTTTCATGAACCACACCCGGTGTCATTGCAAGCGTGTTACTTCAATGAACCACATATGGATCCACCTAGTGTGATTGCATGTTTGTTCCTTCCATAAACCACATAAGGATCCACTAGTGTCATTGCATGTCTGTTCTTTTCATGAACCACTCCTAGTGTCAGTGCATGTCTGTTCTTTTCATGAACCACACCCAGTTTAACCGCATGTCTGTTCTTTACATGAACCTGATAAGGATCTACCAGAGTCATTGGATGTGTGTTCTTCTGATGAACCACACGTGGATCCACCGGTGTCATTGCATGTGTGTTCCTCTAAACAAACCACATAAGGATCCACCAGTGTCATTGGATGTGTGTTCTATTCATGAACCACACCCTGTGTCATTGCATGTGTGTTATTCTAAACAAACCACATAAGGATCCACCAGTGTCATTGCATGTTTATTCTTTTCATGAACCACATAAGAATGGGCCCACCAAGTGTCATTGCATGTCTGTTCTTTTCATTAAACCACACCCAGTGTCAGTGCATGTCTGTTCTATTCATGAACCACACCCGGTTTCACTGCATGTCTATTCTTTTCATGAACCACATAAGGATCTACCAGTGTCATTGCATGTCTTTTACTTCCATAAACCACATGTGGATCCACCTAGTGTCATTGCATGTCTGTTCCTCTAAACAAACCACATAAGGATCCACCAGTGTCATTGGATGTGTGTTCTTCTCATGAACCACACCCAGTGTGATTGCATGTGTGTTCTTCTAAACAAACCACATAAGGATCCACCAGTGTCATTGCCTGTCTATTCTTTTCATGAACCACATAAGGATCCACCAGTGTCATTGCATGTCTGTTCTTTTCATGAATCACAGCTAGAGTCATTGTATGTCTTTTACTTCCATAAACCACATATGGGTCCACCTAGTGTGATTGCATGTCTGTTCCTCTAAACAAACCACATAAGGATCCACTAGTGTCATTGCGTGTTTGTTCTTTTCATGAACCACACCCAGTGTCATTGCATGCGTGTTCTTTTATTTAACCATAGCTAGAGTCATTGCATGTATGTTACTTCCATAAACCACACATGGATCCACCGATGTCATTGCATGCCTGTTCTTTTCATGAACCACACCCAATGTCACTGCATGTCAGTTCTTTTCATGAACCACATAAGGATCCACCCAGTGTCATTGGATGTGTGTTCTTCTCATGAACCACACGTGGATCCACCGGTGCCATTGCATGTCTGTTCCTCTAAACAAACCACATAAGGATCCACCAGTGTCATTGCATGTATGTTCTTTTCATGAACCACACCCAGTGTCATTGCATGCATGTTCTTTTCATTAACCATAGCTAGAGTCATTCCATGTATGTTACTTCCATAAACCACGCATGGATCCGCCGATGTCATTGCATGTCTGTTGTTTTCATGAACCACACCCAGTGTCATTGCATGGGTAGCCGTTAGACCGAGTGTTCTAGAAGGCACGCCCTAACACAGTTGTTCTGCTTGACAATTGTTACATACCGTTCGATTGGGGCGCTTGGACGATTGGGATGGTCTTCGTGAGAGCAATCCGCGAGTAGGCTGTTCTGCGGCATGATTGGCCACGCTTGCTTTGGACAAACTGGCCACACCGGGCGCTCCCCTGTTGCGAGTGTCACGTCTCACGAGTTCAGTGGGCCACATCCCAGTGTCACGTCCCCATTACTTCTCTTCCTCCCCGTACTTCTCTTCCTTACCCTCGAAGCCACTTTCCCCACCTCACTCCCATCCTGCCGTAGCCGCAAGCCGACGGCGTCTCCATCCCAATCCCCTCTCCGGCAGCCACCCCCACCCCTCTCGCCATGGGTTCAAGGGGAGATGGCGAGGAAACGCGTCGTGACGACAGGGACGGTGATTTCGATGTGAGTCGTCACATCTCTATTTCTATCATCTATGGCCAGTTATCTATTTTTTGAGCTAGATCTAATCTGTTTACTCATGCGCGTATGATGTGTTAGGCCAACCAGACAATGTATGACTCCGACTATCACGGTTTAGACGACGAAGACAGTCCTCTGGTATGTAAACATGGATATGTGCCCGCTAAATTTGTAGACTTTGAAGGACGAAACGCAGGCAGGAGGTTTCTACGGTGTCAAGGACATCGTGCAATGATGCAAGGCAGAAGTTGCGGTGTTGTCAAATGGGTAGATCCAGAGTGGCCCAAATCAATGCAGAAAACGCTGGACAAACTATGGGAAATGACTGTCGAGTTGAAAGAATCCGTATTCAGCTCACTTCTTGACAGTGTTGAGATGAAGCTATGGGAACCAGTTGACACGACCAAGCATAAGCGAGATCTCAGGTAGGTGCAAGACAAGGTTACCAAAGTCGAGAAGGAGAGGGACGCGGCGTTGGCCCTGAAGGCTAAAGCAGAGCAAGAACTGACTCAAGCAAGGAACGATCTCCACCAGGCCAAAGTCCTACAGTACACAACTACGAGTATTGACAAGTGCATGAGGAAAAATGCAGAGAAACAATTGAAGCTGTGCAAGGAAGATGCTAAAAGGAAGGAGCAGACAATTCGATCCTTGCTCTCGCAGGAAGATGCGCATCGGGCCAAGATTAGGAAGATCAAGGAGATGTGTGATAACTAGTTCTATTTAGCTTAAGCTCCGTGCCTTTTTAAGTTGTAATATTTGTACTTGTTGACCTAGCGGTCTGAACTATTGGTCCCGGATTCCAGGGAGGAAAAAAATTGCTCTTACCCCGCATTAATTTGTGGAAGAATTTGTGATTTAGATCAATTTCTGCCTCGATTTAGATCTCTGTCCCGGATTGGGAACGTAACCGTGGACCAAAGACACCTTTTCTACTAGTGTATTCTGACACTAGTGGTTTGTTTAAACGTAATCTACGTGGATTGTGCTGCATGCAAATGACACAACCACAATTTATAAAGTGGAAGCACGTACACCTGGTTACTAGAGATCCGGGAGCTTCGCCAGATGCAGGCGATGCTGGAGCAGAGAGGCGGTGAGATAGATGGGCTCAAGATTAGGCCATAAAGTGGTACCCATTTCCTCCTCATCTGGGCATTATTGGTGAGAACATTGCTGTTTATGTTGCCACGTCATTGCGCAACATCTGAAATAAGTTGCTGCTTCGTGGAGTGTGGCAGCTTAAATAATTTATTTATGTGCCACTTACATTCCATCGTATTTGGAGACCTCCTGCCCCTCAGCAATCGTGGAACCGGTGGATCCTTGTTTTCAGATAGCAGTGGCACAATCACAATTTCGGATTCAACTACTGACTCGGGCGTTTCCAAACCCTAAGTCGCGGTACATTTTACTCAGAGAACGTGGGTAGATTGTTTCGCCCAGCAACGTGCCACACACAGAGCGATCAAAATTTAACAGAAGTACATATATAGGTTCAAGTTCAACACATTACTATGCATCTTCATTGCCAGCAGCCTTCTTCCGCAGCCTGGGTGCCAAGCCTTCACGTCCAATGGCTTCTTCATTTCCTGTCTTCTTCCTCTTCCTCGGTGCCAATTTTCATAGCTTCACGTACTCTGCATTGCCGGGATAATGGGCACTAGAATCGTGTCCAGCATCATCTTTCCACTCATTTTTAATTTCTTCGGGCAGCAAAATGACATCTTTCCACTCATTTTTAATTTCTTCGGGCAGCAAAATGACTGACCCGGCAGTCATGTTTCTAACCTTGCGGCGCTTCCTGTCAAAGAAACAAGAGTGTTGCATAACTGCCCAATATCAATAATTACAATTCAGCACAAACATGCGAACCCCAAGAGACCTTTGCTTACCAAGAGCTAATTGGGTTCGAGTAACCACCCTGTCCAAAAATAGAAGGGCGACTCCCAGTTGCAGCAGCTTCCACATCCAGTACATCACATTTTAGCTCAAACATGGCAGCCGAAGCATACCTTTTCATCAAACCAATTAGCTTACTGTCACACGTTATAGGAACCATGATGCCACGTTCATCCATGAAGCCGAACTTTGCAGTCTGCTTCGGCCATAATTCAACATGATTACGCAGAGCAGGAACCATACCAGATATAGTGCAGATCTATGCATGCGCTTCTTCCATCGTGAAACAATGGTGTCCATACCTCTTTCCCTTAGAGTCGTACCTATAGAGGACTACCGTAACCAGGTAAGGGGGGTCTGCGCAGATCCCACTTGACAGAAAACTGTGGACAAAATATGTTTGCCAGCGTTGGGCTAACAAACAATTTGAGGTTCAGTAGCCAGCTAGCAGTTGTAATTAGTGCGAATAGCAAAGAGAAGGGTAGATCACCCGCTTGTAGACATAACTTCTTCTTTCTTGATAGTAGGACCTACCATCCTCCGAGCTGCTCGGCTCGTCGGCGGCGAAGGCGGGCTAGAGCCTCGCAACGGCGGCTACGGCATGCGCCATTGGAGCTCGGGATCAGCGACTGGGCGCAGCAACTGGGCACAGCAACTTGGCGCCGGAAGTCAAATGTCCGAAGGGATCGTCCTACCTGGAGGGTGGATTCCGACGCCACCGGTGCTAGGGGAAAGCTGGGAAGGATTTGTGAAATTGGTCAACGCATCCAATCCACTTAGCTGCTCGATTTGCCTAAGAGGTTGCCGCGTTGGCGCCCGCGTCACAGACAGATGACCGACATGAGGGTCCCGACCATCTACTTCACGGGGTAGTTTAGCAGAATGTTTGAATTTGGCAGGGTGAGATGAGTTTGCCTCGAAATGGCCCCTCTTAGTAGTTGGCGGCGCAACTTTTCGAAACGCGGTAATTTCAGGCAACTTAGGTACCGCCATGCGCAGGCCTGCCAACTTTGGTACTGCAGATGAACAATCCCATTACTGTCGCCCATATCTGGAGCATTACGGAGCTTGATGAGAAGCCTGCAGCAATCCTAGCGACGGCCAAGTGCATCGCGGAGCTGGGCGCTAAGCTGGATGAAGACATGGCCAAGGTGCAGCAATCTATTAAGGCTACAAGAGCTATGGAGGGTGAGTACAAGTAGTTGCTACTGAAGCACAAGGCAAAGAAAGCACCACCTCACGCCGTCGAAGACCCCGGCGTTCGGCACAAGTTGGGAAATGGCGGATCCATGGCGGAAAAAGCCACCCCGTACATTGATTCAGAGGGGAGGCAAGTAATGCCAACTCTCGCCCTCAACATTGTCATCGCCAAGACCCTCCTGGAGCAGGACAGGTCGCAAGAAACAGTAGCTCAGGTGTATGACCTTGTCGCCAAGGCATGCAAGCAACATGAAAAGGCTACCTTGCAAAGGCTTGAGTCCTAGAGCTTTGCCAGTCAACCCTGAACAGCCGCAGAAGGCCAAGATCTCCCCAAGACGAGGGATCCCATATAGGCTCCACAGAGCAAAGACAGAGGGACGCGCGCAACAGGGCTGATGCCATACCCATATCTTCAGATCACGGAGAAAAGGCTCGCCCTCGTCGGTCGCTGCCTCCACCACCATCCTGGCGTCACGAAGAACCACAGTCGCGCCATCGTACAAGCATGCCACCGCCTAGGCATCCCCAGGTTTGCATTGTTATACGCGACCAGGGCGAGCAGCCCCGGCATGCCGGAGAGCGTAGCGGCGTTGAAGGACATAGGAGCATATCCTACAAGGAACCATCACGTCCGACAAGCAGCTGCAACATGCGTGATGAGTCCCAGGAGGGTGACAGTAAGAAGGCTAACCCACCGCCACCATCACCACCTTGTAGCCATCATGGCGGAGGACACGGTGGATCTCATAAATCGCATCACAACTCCCCTCCCCATGAAGGAAAGGGGAAGGAACCAGAGTCGTACGACGCACGTTCACGGCTAGACAAGATCCAAGAAGCTCCGGAACTCCCATACCTTGGGCCATGTTGTTTTGGACCAGTAATACGGGACACAACCTACCCCCAGGGCCTCCGGATAGACAAGACTGTCAAGCCCTATGATGGCACCACCAGACCTGTTACATGGTTACATGACTACAACGAAGCGATTCACATCGCAGGGGGAAACCCTAACCCTAATGTCGCCATCAAGTACCTCCCATTTATGCTCACTAGTACCGCCCGATAATGGATTGGCGACTTGCCGGAGAAATCAATATTCAATTGGTTGGACATGCATAAAGCGTTCACCAAGAACTTCGAGGGTACGTACAGACGTCCCTGCACCATCAGAAACCTACAACGATGTTGTAACACCCCTAGTTTTAGTAGGGTTTGTTTGTGCATCATGAGCATAGAATGCATCTCATGGTTTGATAAATCTTGCATTAAGAGAAAGAAGAAAACCCTAAAACCCTAGTTTCCTCTCTCTCAAACCAATTCAAAAATGTTTGAATTTTGAAAAGTACCAAAATAAACGGAGTCCAACTGGATTATAAGGGCCCCTTATCATTTCTAAGTATTTTTGAAACCTTCTAGTATTTTTGAAATACTCAAAACAGAAAAGAATTTGAAAATACAAAGAGAAAATAGAAACAGAAAAAGAAAAGGATTTTATGAAATAAAATCTACTCCTAATCTATTCTGGCCCGCAGCGCACCTTCCTCTCCCCTCTGCATGTCGCTCAGTGTGCAGCGCGTAGTAGCCCATCTGCAGTCCATCCCGGCCCAGGCCCAGTACGGCTTCGCTTCGTCTGTTCCGTCGTCTTCGATGACGACGGCAACCACCTGCGTGTCACCGGCGTCGCCGTCGCCCCCGCGCCACGATTCATGCTCGCCGCTGCCCCGGGAGAAGGGGATAAGACCCCGCGTCGATGTGTACCTCGCCCTCATCCTCTCCCTTCCTCTTTGTCTCTCCCTCTCTCGTTCCACCTAGAGCTCGAACCCTAGCTTGCAAACATCGCCGGTGCTCCGCCGTTCCTGAGCTCCCCTCGCCCCGCCGTGATGGCCATGAGTCTCGCCGTGATGTACTAGTCCACCTCTCGAAGGGAATCGAGCCCGCTCACCCTCCATCGACCTGACCGTCATTGTCTTCCCCGACGGCTGCCGTGGTCAATCGCCGCCACTACCGACCGTGCCTCGCCTCGCCGACCCTCTGTTCGCAATCGTGGTGAGATTCTCGACCTCCCAGTGCCCTCCACCCCTCCCATTCTTCTTGGCTTGCTCTGCCGACGACCACCTGCAGTTACCGCCGCTTGGCCTCGTCGCCGGCTAAGCTTCGACTACCATATAGCAGCAGCGCCGCCAGTAGATGGTTCAGCAGCGCCCTGTGTCGAACGCCCTCGCTCCCGAGCCTGCACGCGCCCAAACCGCAGCTCCGGCGACCACATGAGTCAGCCGGCCATGGTTGACCCTGTCAGCCGGCGAGTGGGCATAGCTGCCAGCGTGGCCACCAACGGGGCATCCGGGCCCAGCCGTCAGCCACTGAGGCTAGCAGAGCCTCAGTACAATAACACCCAGGCCGTTTGCTGGCGTTAGGTTGACGTCAGCATGACGCAGTAATCCCTTTTATCTATTTAAAATGTTTTATATAATTGTTTTCTAGAATATTAATATGGTAGGTGGGCCTTGTCTGTCAGGGTTTTATTCATTTTAGAAATAATTTCTGAAATTATTAAACTTTTGACATGTGGGTCCAACTGGAAAATAATTTAATATAATCCAAAAATGTTTAATTGTTTTAAATTGATTTAAAATGGATTTAAATTGAGAAAAATCATAACTAATTCATTTTAAATCAGAAAAATATGTATTATATATCAAAATATTCAGATAAATGAGTTCTATCTAATAGACTCATAATCATGCATTGTTAAGCAATTTACATGACAAGTTTAATTGGAAGAACAAATTGAACCCCGTAGGTGACTCCAAGGCTCCCCTATTCTAGGGTTTGTACCCCTCGGACCCCGTTTAAATTGCCAAGCATGTCTTAGGGTGTCATCTTAATAACATTTAACTTGTCATATCATCATCCTTGCTTGAGAATTGCATCGTGGCCATGTGTTCATTGTTGTTTCCCCTTTCTTTCAGGTGTTTGGTTCTTTCCGGTAGAATACGATAGCAAGATCGAAATCGAAGACCGAGATCAACACCATCGAAGCTTGAAGACTGAGATCAACACCATCGAAGGTCATCGATGAATGATGCCAAGCAGATGAACCTGAAGTTCTATATCTGAGTATCAACAGGCAAAGGCAAGCATAACCCCACACATGACAAAATCCTATGCTTTCAAAGTATTTCATTCTTGCCATGTGCATTCGATTCCAAAGTCTTTTATCGATAGATACAGTAATCCTATCTGATGCATGTTTCCTTTGTAGCCTATATTTCCCTGATCCATTGCTCCTAGCATAACTAGGGTTTGGCTTATGAGCTTCGATACAGCTTAAATATGTTGTGCTTAGCCAAGCTTAGCTGTTATCGTTGATCCACCCGGTTGATGAATTAGAGCTGCGAATGAACCTAGTATGATAGGATGACATGGTATGATCAGAGATGAATGTTAAACATGCTAAGGCTTGTATGGGAGGCCACGTCGGTTGTGGTTTTTGCAGTCCCATGCTCGCCACCACTAGGATCTGAGTTCTTGCCTCTTGAACCAAGACGAGCGTACAACCACAAGGGGGCCTAGAAACCCCCTCGACCAACTAAATTGCCTAGTAGATTCCATGAGTCACATAGTTCAGGCGTTCCATTCAATATATGTATTCTGGTTGGTCTCGAAGGCGGTGGAGGAGGTGCATTCATACAGTTAGGTAAGCGTGGAAGGGAATGGGAGGGGCACGGCCTCCGTAATCTCAAACCCTGTTCACATCTCTAGGGACCGACTTCGGGACTTGACCCGTTACGGCAGAATCTCCTTAGGGCGTGACTCATGGTCTCGACGAAAGCAAGGTCAAGGTCGTGGTCAACCACTCTCTGCCGGCCTTCCATGTAAGAGGGCTAATCTTAAGTGGCATTAAGAATCGGTTAGTATGTGCGGGTAAAGTTGTGCACCCCCACAGGGTTATTAATCTTTTTGAAAAGCTGCGTCCACGGTTATGGACAACTTGGGAACGGATTCTAAGATCATAGAGAAGAATAACCTAATCGTAAATCTTGACAAGAAATGTGAGGTGTATTTAAGGATGCTTCCTCAGGGATTCGAGGGGGTGACCCTAGTAGGTAGGTTCAACTGATAAAGATTCGGTGGATGTCAAAAGAAGATCAAAGCTAGTGATATCGTTTTCTTATCCCCTTTTAAAAGGTTCCATTAGTCAAGCTTCTCCTACCTCTTTTACAAAGAAAGTTAGCTTTATGCCAAATAACCCCACCAGCCATAAGTCTTCCGGAGTACACCCTGTACTCAGCCTTGATTTGTTGATACTTTTGCAGCAGGTAAGAGTTATAATAGAAGAAGAGTTTATTACAACATCGACATCAACGAGTAGCTTGGGGTTCCCGGTAAGCAGCCTGGAATCTATGGAATGGGACGTCATCATTATGTTTCGGCCTCTTAGGCCATTTGTTAAGTTTTCTATACTTAATAGAATAATTTGCCTTCCGTTGTTTGATGTTTGTGGTCAGTGACCTCTGCTTGTAATATTTTGGTTCTCTACTCAGCTATGAGCTTGCTGTAATAACTTTTGTGTCGTAGGGTCACTGTAATGTTACCGATTCTCTCTCTGTATGCTTCCTAGATTTAGGTTAGGCTTATATCAGACAGAGGTCTAGGATTTTTCTAACCCTAATCCCGGGGGTGTCACAGGTTTTGGTATCAGAGCAGTACCGACTGTAGGAAAAACTTTCTACTGGTCGATGTTGAGTCTCGTGCTTGTGAAAATTATTTTAAAGATGAAAAGTATTTGTGAAAACTCTAGTATGCTTCTTTTTGTCCTTATCCAGTTTCGCTCTAACTCTGGCTCATCTTATCTTGTGTTGACTTTGAAAAGTTTTGCTATCTCGTCTCGTCTTTCAAAACTTAGGTGCCTTTTTGGCATGTCGGTTCTCAACCCGTTGACCTAGTGTTGAGTTTCTAGAGTCAGTTGTGGGTGTTCCTTGTTTCCCTTTGCTATTCTTCAGCTGAGAGATTCCTTTCCATCATGATGTCTCTATCTTATGGCTCCACAACATCATGTTGATGGTTCCATAGTGATCTGTTCTAGGCCTCGAAGTTTCCTTTCGCCTTGGGTGCCTCCTTCTCGTTTGTTTAGGTACTTCAGAAGTTATTTATTCTCTTGGAAGCTACCTCGTGGTTACTACCTTGTAGTACCCTCTATATTACCAATATAGTAGTTACTCCTTTCTCGGGTTTTAGCCCTTGGACTTGAACCAAAGATCCCTGATTGTGCTAGATTCTGGTGTTGAGAATCTTGTACACGAAGCTGACCTTTAACCCAATATCCATTTTGTTGATCCCTGTTGTTAATGTTCAAACATTACCTCAGGGTGGCTAGTACCTTCTAGTACAGCCTTCAGGCTTGTGGTTGTTGTCGTGATTAAATTACAACAAACAAAGGACTTCCCCTACCACATGTTATGGTAGATGTTCCTTAATGGAACCAAATAGATCATGACAAAAGAGCTCCTCGTGAGTCTCACTTCTATACTCGTGACTCTGCCACATCTACCTTCCTATGCATCGGTCCTTAGAAGATTGTTGACCTATGAATCCACATCTCAGGATTACATCCTGAGCATGTTCCTTTTCCCCTTGTTGCTTCCAACCTTTACCTACCAGTTGGTAGCAAAGTAGTAAATGTGCATAGGTGTCTTCCAATGCAAGATACTCTTGTGGTCCGTCTAGACAAACCATTTCGGGAAGTCAGGAGAAACAAACTCCAGTACCTTGTCATATCTAGGACCAGGTCAAAGTGTTGTAATCCGCAAGTCAAGAAGCAATGATTAGCTTCAGTTCTGTTCTACCTCGAAGAATCACACTCCTTTATACTAAGAGGTCGTCGTGAGTTTCATGACTCCCTTAATGAAGTGATACTCTTATACATCTTTACCCACCCTTCCTCCGAGCTTTCGTGCTCGTGAATGATGCGTGTGCGTAATAATGTGGCCATCTGAGATTCTTAGCAATCATTATTGCTTTGAACTCCAAGGACATGTGTGTCATTCTTAGCGTGATGTTTACCCTATCACTAAGCAAAGGATGATTGTGCTACTAAGTCCGTTATTCTGGTACACTCTTCTTGGTCAAAGAGTTAGGCCTATGCCGAAGCTCTTAGACTATGTCTTCTTGCCTTACTAAGAAAGTTTCCTCTCGAACTAAGTGACATATCGGTGGTTCGTGATATTCTAGACGTCTTTCTAGAAGTATCGCCATGTTGCCACGTGACCGTGTTTGTCAAGTTCTTGATCATGCAAGTTTCCTGAACTGCTCCTTTCTTCAAGGATCCGTAATGGATACCCCTAAACTAGTTGGTTGAGCTTAAACAACAAGTTGAAGAGTTGTAAGACAAAAGTTCTATCAGACTTGTGCCTCCTAGAGGGATGTCTAGTTTTTGTTCGCGCTGAAGAAAGATAGTGTTTGTAACATCCCAATTTCAGCAACCCTGATTAGTTGTCTAGAATGCAAAAATTAGGGGGAACAAAAACTTTTTCTTGTGCTTTGGTGTAGTGCTTGCTTGTTAATTGCTTGCACTTGTGCTTATGATGTCTATCTTAGGATACTCCTTACCTCACCCTCAGTTGACAAAATCTTTTTACCCAAAACTATCTTGGCTTACTTTACATATTCTCAAACGTTCTGGCATTTCAAAATAGGAGCCAAGATGCCTATGTAACCAAAACTATTTTGGTAGCTTCTATTAACAAAACTATGGAGAGATATATAATACAATCTCCTTATGTTTTCAAGACAGAGCACTCAACTAATCTTATCTCTAGTGTTCCCAAAACCTCTTTCCAAGACCATTTGAATTCTACTATTGGTAGAGATACCAAGAACCCCCATCTTATTCAAAACTCAACCTCTTCAAAATTTCCCAACCTTACCCCAAGCTAAGCTTGATGGTGACCCCTAGTAATAGTTGATTAGTATATAATATGAGTTGCCTTGATCTGCTGTCTGATGAGTTGCTTTGCTCTGCTGTTTGATTTGTTTGCCTAGGAAGTAGTATGAGCCACTATAGGAGCTCATCACTAGGATCAAGATGTTTCCCAAATCCTCATTCCCTAAGCAATAAAGCAAACCTTGTTATGATCCCTAGCCACTAGGTGATCATCTAAAACCCTTAACCAGATCAATTCTGAGGACTTCCATTCTAGATGCTTCCAAGTCCTTAAGACCAATATCAAGCATGCTCACTCTACACTTCTCTATCAGTCACTTGTTAATGCTCTGATACCTTACAACTCCTCCAAGAACATTCCCTCTCATACTCTAGTCAACATCCTCAAAACTGCCATTTTGGCTAAGTCTGGAAGCAGTTTCCACATCACCTTTTTGAATGCCTCCTTTTCTCAAACCATGTGCATTTTTGGAAATGCATATGAATCATCTTGTTAACCATCCTAAGGACTACCAAGGCCCACTTTGGACCCTGATTAGATCCTCCTCCAACCCACTGGTCCCTGATGGTTTTGCAGACAAGAAAATAACCTTTCCTACAAAACTAGTCATCATGCCTACTTTGGTAGAAGCTCACACCCTCACACAACCTCCTATGGACCAACTCTCTGCATGGTTGTGATCTACTCATTGATGTTTATCAAAACCTACTTCACTTGTTCCAAGTGAATCTTTGTGCTACTTGAACCCACTTGGTTTAGAAGGCTTCATGACTCTGTCTGCATGGCAGCCTTAATTTCAACAAAGTTTGCCATCACTTCTAGATCACCTAAAATACAATTAATTCAAACTCCTCCTGCCATGATCATCTATATAACCTGGTCTACCCATCCATCTATCCCTTGCACCTAGGGTGAGCTCTAAGCTCCAAGAAGCAAGCTTGTTTAGGTGGTATAAAAATAACATCACCCTAGATCATCAACTCATTGTTTTCCATCTTATTCTAGTTGGAAAACACTTCCCCAAGGTTGCAAATGCTTGCAACAGCTTGTATATCTCCTCTATATTGGTCCTCAAGATTTATCAATAATTATCCATAATTATTATGGCCCCAAAACTATTTAATTACTTAAATAGTCAAAATCCCCAAAACTCCCTCCATTAAGGAAATTTAGTTTTTACCAAACCACTTCCCCAACTTTTTGCTCATGTGAGCCCCACAAATCATATCCTATCTTTCCAGCTCAAAAATAAATATTTTTGAGAAGCATTATTATTTCTCTTTGTCCATTTTCTTAAATGGCCGAATTGGAATAATAATTGTTTTAAATACTTTTAATCCCCAATAAATCTTGGGAAAATTCCCCTAAGTGTGTATTCACATTTGGAACCCTTCCACACCAAAATCCATCCTTTCCTAATGCAAATTTATCAAATGCTCTTCTAAAAAATCATTTTTGTCCTTTTTGAGTAATTGGATTTAAGTGGATTAAAACCCCACATAAAAATCTCAAATAAATCCTAGAAGCCTACCCTTACCCCATCTATCTAACAGTACCATTTACTCCTCTGTTTGAATGCAAAGATTTGGATCTCCTTCACAACCAACAATTGGATCAATTTCAGCAAACTAGCAAACTACTAGTCTAAACCACTTCCAAAATTCACCAAAGCTTGATCAAAGCTCATCCTCAGGCCCAGGACACCCCACTGGTCGACCACCACTGTAGCACCACCCCACCAATTACCCATATTGCCCTTGTACTAGTGGTAAGAGAGAGAGATAACCCCAAATCTTACAAAGATCTTCTCTAATTAATTACCACTGATGCCAAACCCTCCCTCTCTGGTCCAGCACGACCAAATACCACTACTACCCCTCCCTACCGAGCCCTGGACCAATCATTGGCCAGCATTGCTCTCCCCCTTGTCCTAGATGGTAATTTACACCATCAACTCCTCCCTCTCGGTATAAAGCCAGCAGGCCTCCCCCAGCCAGCCCTCTGCCCCTCATTTTCCCCCAAAACACCTCACATACCTCCCCCGAGCACCACACCCTCTCCCCTGCTCTGTGCTGCCCAGAGGAAGAAGAAGAGGAGCTCTCGGCCTCCTCTCAAAAATCGAGCAAGACTCTCTCCTCCCTACTCCATTCTCTCTGCATATCAGCCCACGAGATCCCCTCTTCCTCCTCTACCTGACGGTGCTCTTCTTTTTGCCTAGGACCCTCTCCTTCGTCGTCGGCATTGAGCTCCGACGAGGTCTGTCTCGGCTGCCATCACACGAGCTGCTTCCCGTGGGCCTCCGCCATCGTGCCGCCCACCGATCTACTCGCCGTCGTCGACCGCGTCGCCCTGCACCATCCCCGACCTTCCCCGAGCCCTCTGGTGAGCACCCTGCCCTCACCGGCGCCACCCTAGGTTTTCGCCGCCCATGGTTCTGTTTCGCGTAGACGACAAGTGCGGGCCGTCCATCGCCACTTAAACGGATGGCCAGATCTGGCCGGTACCACTTCAGCGCTCTCCCCCGCTGACCGCTGGGCCCCGCTTGTCAGTTCAAGCGCTGGCTCCCGCGCGTCGCGCTACCCTGCCTTGGGCCGGCCTGCCTCTGTGCGGCCCAGTTCTCCCAGATCCGGCCCAATCCAACTCATTTTCTTTTTCTTTTTAGCTAACCTATTATTCTAGAGAAGATCCAGTTGGTTTAAATCCAATTAAAATAGTAAATCATTTCCAAATGGCAGACCTAAATTTGTGATGGTTTTTTTGATGTTTTCTCAAACATGCAGAGGCAACCGCATGTCCAGAATAAATTCCAATATTTGCTAGTAATTAATATGCTAACATGTATCTGAAACCCTAATTAATTTCCACTGAGATTTTCACATCTCCATTTGGGACGAACCTAAGACCTACTGGAAGGTATTTGAAATACCTATCATCCAGCACAAACCTTAGGCCAAGTTGAACAGTATGTGTCTTTAGCAAAAATAACAAAACTAGCAAATTTCTGTCTTAGATAAATTCCCCAGGTCTAACCAAATGTGGTATGGACCTGATTCCAATTCCCAGTACCCCATATCTTCAATATGTACCAAACCCAAGCAGCTCATAATTTATTGAGCTCTGGTTGAACTTTAGTGAATGAAATACTTCTGTAAGGGGTATTTTCACTAAATAAATCACTCTAGGAGTTTGGCAACTCCAAAAAGAGTGAATACAATTTCTACAGAAAGGTATTTTAATTACCTATCACATGCCTTTGGAACCAACTCATTATCTCCTGTAGTTTTAATATGGTAAAAAGGAGAAGATCTGTACAGAACTGCCTTGGGGAATTTCCTGAGGGCATTATGTAATTCTTTGGACATGATTCCAACTCTAGTTGGTTCAGTACATCAAGTAATACCTAACCATCCAAGGAAATAATTTTGGAGCTCCAGAACTTTTCTGGTGAATTATTTCCTCAAACTAGAGTTTAATCCACTATAAAAAGCATAGCTAATTCTAGAAAATTGATAATCAAGTGAAACCACTTGTGTGGGTTTTGTTTTGTCAAGACCTATCTGAGGATATCACTTTTGCACATTGGTATCCTACAAACCTCAGAACCCTAATCCAAAGGTCTTGTCTCTGGCTGTGATAACTATCTTCCAAGAGAAAACACCCAAGTGGCAATCTTGTAAATTCCACCATTTGAATCCCACTTCTCCAAAACCTCCCAAGTTCAGTAGTATTTTCTTATGTTTGTTTGCTGTATGGTTTGATACTTGTATGCCTTGTGTTGATTGTGGATTGTCTGCTTGCATGTGTACTCGATGTCGACGATAGTGTGAGAGTGTGATGACAAGAAGGAAGGGAATTCTTATTATTATATTATTGGGTATTCTCGGTCATCTGAAGAAGTCGAGGGACTTTTGCTGATCATAGGCAAGCCACCATTCCCGAACTCTGATATATGTCCTATTCTCTTTTACCTGTTTTATATCCTCTTTATAAATTGCATGATTGCATGTTTTGTGTGACAAATAATGCGATAGTAACTTGGCTCCTCCAAGTTATGCTTTCGTGTCCTTCGAGGCACCACCCCGATGAACCCATCATTTATCCCCTTTAGCCGAGAGTACGATGGTTAGCATCCTACCTCCTTGGAAGCTACGGTTTTGAAAAAATAAACTGTTTTGGGATTTTCCCCACTACAAATGTTTCAAAACGGCTTTTGTAAAACCCTGGGAAGAGGCATCGTTCCCAGTGGTGGTTTTAACAAAATAAATGGTGATGAGGAGAAATGAGAATGTGATGGGATGTTCTACGCCTTTACTGGAACAATTTTTATCCATGCAACCACATTACCCCAGGTTGCTGGGGCTTAACTCCTAGTTTGTCCACATTAGCCGAGGCAACTTCTACCATGCTTTTAGGGAGAAATCCCTAGAATTCCGGGCGGGCGCCACCAGATCAAGGATCTGAAGCCTGTCGCTTGCTTCGGCAAGAATGAGCCTGAAATAACAGGATTCCGGTGCAACAATTGGGTCTCCCGCGGATGGTATGACTTAGGTAGTACAAAAGGAAGTGGAGTCACCAAATTAAAGGTATACGCCAAGTTGCGGCTTGGGTATGCGCGTGTACGGAAGGAAGGACTATGGCTGGGAGCTACATACTCGTTGCCGGGGAGAACAAACCCAAGAGGAAAAGCATGCCTTTGCTAGTGTAGACAAGCGAAAGGTTAGGTTTGATTATCAGGACCCCCATCTACAGTGGTAGTGGGCCGTGGTTGTATCCTGGCGGATGTATTGATTCTTGTGGGGAAAGTGCGCAAACTCTACAGAGTATAACCTATTCGAATAGCCGTGTCCACGGTCAAGGACGGTTGTAAAGGTGTTGGCTAGGAGTACCCAAACTGTGCTTGTTTGGGAAACAAGGACAAAGAGGACGAAGGTTCCGGGGGAACCCAAGTTCGAGAGATTTTTTTTGACTCAAGGGGTCAAAGATGTTTAGAAAGGGTTTTTAACTACAAAACTGTTTTCAAAACACTTTTTCAACAAAGATATGGAGATGTCTTGATTTATAAAACAGAAGCATGTTTTCAAAACTCTTTTTTGACAAAGATATGGAGATGCCATAACTTCAAAGTTAGTTTAGGCTTTTCAAAAGAAACCCGAGACAGAGCTATCTCGCCACAACCATAATTGCATTTTCCTTTGTTCACTTATCTTGGTGGTTTTGCGAGTACATTCAAAGTACTCACGACTATGTCCCTAGCTATTTACTTGGCCAGACTTTCAGGAGTTTAAGGCGACGTCCATCGAGCTAGGCCGTCTTCCCAGTCAGCTGTCTGTAGGATGAGGCACGATTGGGCTCTGTGCTTGGCGATGTTCCGCTGCTAATGAAGTTGTAACCGTAATGGCATTTATGTAAGTCTTGTAATTTGTTATGTTTCAGATGTTTGTGATGATACCTGCAGTTATGTTCCACGGCTCAGTGATCATGGGAACGTGGAAATATGCATAATAGGGATTTCTCGGACGAATAATCTGGGGAGCCCATAGTGTTTCCTTCATGGAAATGTTGTCGTCACCATCTTTGATTTGATATGGGCTATCATCAAATCAAACTCAGTCCTAAGGACTATCCTAATGGTGTATCTATTTGTGATGTTTCACCTGGGTACATCTTCATGTTCTTTGGTCTGACCAATACTTTGTCTTGTTCGTATGACATATGGGTCCATCTTCTTGGAGTGTTTTGATAAGTTTGTTATTAAGCCCATCGATGGCATCCTTATCTTCTCCATGCTATACTAGACTCATATGGAATAGTTGGCATTAATGTTGGAACCTTTTGAGAACCTTCTTTGGGTTATTCCGAAGTATGTGTTGTGGATGTTAGAAGTGACCTTCTCTGGTTCACGTGCGATTGCTGAAAGATGTCGCCGTGGATTCGAGTAGAGTTATCTTTGTTTCCTCGAGAATCATTTCAAGTCAATCAAGCATGTGTGAAGTATTCTTGATATGGTAGGTTGATACCTTTCCATCTCGCGAGCATCCTCTGAGCACGTTAAACCACTAACTGATTTGTCATGGAAGAGAAGAAGTTCTACAAACTCCAGTATCCTCCTAAATGTATCCCAACAAATGAGGATGCATTTGTGGTCCATTGTAAACGCTCTAAGCATGGGCAATTATCTTTTCATAACTTGCTAATACATGGGTTTCACAACCTAGCTCATTCTTTTGGCGCTTTACAATGTAGTCCATGTCTTGAGAATCTAGTAACTTTACCTCTGTGGTAAATGTTGCAAACTTTTTATTTGGACATGCTGAGTCTGAAATACCATTCCACCTAACCAGAGCTGAATCTCAAGCAGCAATGATGGTTAGTGTTCATAAAGGTTTTGACATTGGTCTCTTTGTAAATCCGGCAAGATTGATGTCGTGGTTGACAAAATCAGTCAGAAAGCCTATTGTCATACACTCTTGAATCAGTAAGAACAACCACTCCTCATAAGGCCTCTTCTATGATTTGTTATAGGAGTTGTGCTTATGGTTTCCTTTGTATCCGAAGTCCGACCTTAACTTGATGTCCACCTGCTCGAACATAAAGGAGAACATTTAAGGTAGAGTTCCTAAATGTCTCTTGGTTGATCCTCCAGACCGTTTCATGTTGGCAAGCATCTTGTGGTGCCAAGTAATTGAAGTCTGAGAATGAAGTTTCTTCTTCCCCGTGTCATCAGTAATATTCTTATATATTCATCTTAGTGGTGTGAAGTGATATCACGATCGCTGGCAAAGATTCTGATAATCCTGGATGAATAAAGAGTTTCCTTCGGTGTCTATAACATGTTCAAAGAGTGACTATGATTTTTTTAATCATAAGTTCCTCTTGTTACATGTTCCTTGTGACTCTTATGAGTCCTCTACACCAAAATACCTTTCTGTCTTGACCTTCTGCTGAACGAAAGAGTGATCTTTCTGTATCAAAAGTAGTTCAACAACTTGGTTCTCTCGATCTATATATGTATCCCTGGAAGCTCTACCTAAGCCGTCTAGTAGAGTTTCATCCTTCGAAGTCTGCGGTCATGTTCTTTCTATTGTATGCTCTCCTTTTCAGAAGCTCAAGCTCTTCTGAAGCTTCATGGTCTCAATTCTTATGAAGATCAGGTACCTAACACTTTGAAACTATCTCCTTTTGTTTCACCCGTTACCTTGATGTGTTTCATGCTCATTGGCTCTAGAGATGTTAATAAACATCTATCCATGAACACATGACCTTTGAAGTGTTGCCTTTCAAGAGCGTCTACCACGTGATCTTCGGATGCAACATCTTCCACTCCTTCCTTGCAAGGCCATGCTTCGTCTACAACAATATCAAGATACCCGGACCGAACGGCATCATCACCATTGATGGAAGCTTCACCAAGGCACAGGAGTGCGAGCTCAGTGAAGCCACCTTCGCTGAAGTAGATTTCTACGGTGAGGAGTTCAAGGAGATCCAAATCCAGGTCGATGCCTCAGAGATGCCGGTTTCGAAGAAGCATATCACTACTGTCGAACCCGCATTCAAGGCCGCCATCAAGACCAAGCAGGTGGAGCTTGTTGAAGGAGATTCCTCCAAGACCACCGCCATTGGCATGGACCTAGATCCTAAATAGGAAAGCGCGCTTGTCGAGTTCCTCCGTGAGAATAGGGACATCTTTGCCTGGCACCCTGTCGACATGAAAGGTGTACATAGGGAACTTGCCAAGCACAGCTTGAATATTGATCCTAATGCCAAACCGGTGAAACAACCTAAATGACGCTTTGGTGAAAAAAGACGAAGGGCTATAGGCAAAGAAATAGCTAGGTTACTTATGGCGCGCTTTATCCAAGAAGTTATTCACACCCGATGGGTGGCAAAACATGTACTTGTCCCCAGAAATAGCTAGGAACCAAAGAATTAAGAATGTGCATTGGTTACACCAGCTTGAACAAAGTGTGTCCAAAGGATTAGTTTGCTTTGCCTCGCATTGACCAAGTCATTGATTCAACGGCTGGCTTGGAACTTCTATGTTTTCTTGATGCCTACTCAAGTTACCAGCAAATCCGGATGCGAAAATTGGACCAATTGGCCACTTTGTTCACCACACCCTACGACACATATTGCTATGTCATGATGCCCTTTGGCTGAAAAAACGCTGGTGCTACTTACCAACAAACAATCCAACACTGCCTACATGACCAAATAGGTCGCAACGTACATGCTTATGTGGATGACATCGCGGTAATGCCAAAGAAATCAAATGATCTTACCGTTGATTTGCAGGAAACCTTCGATAATCTCCGGAAATACAACATGATCCTTAACCCCAAGAAGTGCGTCTTCGGGGTACCATCCGGCAAGCTGTTGGGCTTCATCGTCTCGCACAGCAGAATCGAGGTCAACCCGGAGAAAATCAAGGCCATCCTTGACATCAAACGCCCAACATGCTTGAAGAACATATATAGGCTCACATGCTGCGTAGCAGCAGTAAGCCAGTTCATCAGCCGACTTGGAGAGAAGGCTATGCCACTCTACAAGTTGCTCGAGAAGGCGAACAAATTCATATGCACAGACGAGGCTGACGCAGCACTTCAGGAGTTGAAGAGAATACTCTCCTCCGCACCAATACTTGCAGCACATGTATCAAGGGAGCCCATGTTAGTTTACATGGCGGCAACCAACTGAGTAATCAGCATCGTCATCGTGGTGGAGCGCAAGGAGCCAAAGCATGAATACAGAGTTCATCGACTAGTTTACTATGTAAGCAAGGTCTTGACGGAATCCAAGCACTATTACTCGCACTATCATAATATAGCTTATGGAGTATTCCTTGCTTAATAGAAGCTAAGGCATTACTTCCAAGAGCACCCCATCACAGTAGTGAGCAAAGCTCCATTGTCCGCCATCATCAACAAAAACGATGCCACGGGAAGAGTGGCAAAGTGGGGCATTGAACTTGCCGCCTTTGAAATCACCTACAAGAGGCGTGATGCTATAAAATCACAAGCATTTGAGGATTTTATTGTAGATTGGACAGAGCTGCCAGAAGACAGTCATGTGCTAGAGCCAGAATATTGGGTCATGCACTTTGATGGATAAAAGCTACTCAATGGCTCGGGGGCTGGTGTATTACTACAATCACTAATAGGGGAGAAGTTGCAATACGTCCTGGAGATCCACTTCAACGCTACTAACAACATGGCCATTCACGGACTACGAGTAGCCAAGGATATTGGCATCAAGCGCATAGTTTGCTATGGAGATTCTGACTTGGTTACCCAGCAAGTAGCTGGGACCTAGAATGCGCGGAACCCTATGATGGCGGCATATTGAGACGAAGTAGACGATCTTGCCAAGTGCTTCGACGGCTACGATGTCAAGTACGTCAAAAGGGAAGAGAATGAGCCGGCAGATCTGTTGTCAAAGCTTGGATCAGCTCGCCGACCAATTCGTCTAGGCGTTTTTGTGGTTCATTTACGGACCCCATCCATGATGGGAGCGGACCCCGACAATCTAGATAGAGTGGACTCATTCGTTTAAACAATAAAAGTGACCTCTCCAGCTTGGACGAAACCGTTCATGGACTATCTACAAGACGGAATTTTGCTTGCCGACGAAGTCGAAAGCCAGTAAATTATACGAAGAGCAAAAGGCTACGTCATCATTGACGGCCAGCTATACAAAAGAAGTACCACATGAGTTTTCCTTCGATGCGTCTCCCTACAGAAAGGTATTGGAATCCTTAGAGAGAGACATCTCGGAAAGTGTGGGCATCACGCTGCTCCCCGATCATTGTTGGCTAAGGCCTTCTGACAAGGATTCAACTGGTTAACTGCCAAGGAGGATGCTGACAAGCTGGTATAGACATGTCTTGGGTGTCAGTTCTATGCGAGACAACCAAGTGTTCCAGCTGAAGAATTGCGAACCATACCAATAACTTGGCCGTTTGCAGTCTCGGGGCTAGACATGGTGGGACTTTTGCAGATACCACCTTGTGGATTTACACACTTGCTAGTAGCAGTGGATAAGTTCACAAAATGGATTGAAGCTAAACCCATTAGAAAGCTTGATGGGGTAACATCCCAAAAATTTGTCTGAGATCTAGTGGTGAGATTTGGTCTCCCACACATCATCATCACCGACAACGCCAGAAATTTGTCTCTCAGAGAAGTTGAGGAGTACTGTCATGAAAAAAGGCATCCACCTTGACCTAGCATCTGTGGAACACCCATAGTCTAATGGACAAGTTGAACAGGCCAATGGACTAACTCTGCACGGAATCAAGAAACGCTTAGAGGCATCGCCACACAAAGTAGATGGAGCTTGGGCGAAGGAATTACCATCTGTATTGTGGAGTTTAAGAACAACACCCAACAGATCCGCTGGCTTGACTCCTTTCTTCATTGTATATGGAGCAGAAGCCGTCCTATCATCCAATATCCTCCACGATGCACCAAGAGTTTCCACCTATGAGGAGGATGATGCTGAAGAATCCAGACGCTTATCTGTGGACCTAATCCAGGAAGAGCACATGCTAGCATGCCAGAGATCCACCATCTACCAGCAGAAGCTACATGGCTACCTGACTTGCCGTGTTAAGCATCAATCGTTTAAAGAAGGGGATCTAGTGCCTATACTCAGTTAGGAGAAATCACATAAACTATCCCCGCCTTGGGAAGGACCGTTCGTCATAAGCAAAGCATTGCTAAATGGTTCCTATTACCTCGTTGATATTCGCGAGTTGAAAGATAGGCCTAAAAATCGAAAGCGCAAGCAACGTGACAATGATGATGATTACCCGGAGATAGATCGGCCATGGAACATAGCACAACTATGTCCCTTTTACACTTAGCATATTTTATATTATGTAATAAGTTTCTTATATGATCAATAAAATAAAGCACACTAGTAGGGAAAACCTTATAGCCGAATTCCTTACCACTGGCGAAGTATTCACTAGGGTCGCCGGCGGTAAGGCCATCCAGGCCTTCCTCCCATTAGCACCGATGAAAGGACACAGCCGGCATCGGGGCTAGTCCAGTTATTGTTGGCGAACAAGTATATCGCGCGCTAGGACTATGGTGGGCTGTGTGCCCCCGGATTGGCCGGCTTTTACCACTGTCGATTGAAGACCTTAGGCGCCGGGGGTATGGCGGGCTGGGATGGGCCACCCGGGACGAAAATGTGAGTTATCCCTGGTGAAAGAGCCCGTAGGCGCAGGGTGTCCACCTGGAAGCGCAACCCTTGTTCTCTGCTCAAGGAAAATCCGATCGATAGATCAATCCCCAATTTTGCTCGCTCGCACCCCGAGCCCCTCGCGCGCTCTGTTGTCATTGTCCCCAGTCTGATCCCCCTCGCCATCGCCGTCCCGCGTCCGCCGAAGGGAAGGAGGAGAAGGCCATCCTGCATCCACTGAAGGGAAGGAGCACCGTGCCTCCACCTCGTCGATGACCACCGCCTCCCCCATATGAGCCGCCACCTTGTCGACGACCACCTCCCCCATCCGCAGGTACACGTCGATGTGCTTGTTTTTCCCTAGTCTCTGAATCGTGTGTTGCAGTCTCTGAATTGTGTGAGCTATTTGCAGTAGAACAATGATACCTTCTATCCGGATTACGGATGTAGTATAGCTCTTTTTCCTTAGTAGACCTAGGTTTATCGAATCCTCGGGAAGCAGAAAGCATAGTGAAGTTACTTTAACGGACCTTCGGGAGTTTTAGAATTCCTTTTGTGTTTTTACCGGACCAAGTGTTTGTGTCTTTTGTTGTTGTTGATGATGGTGAGAGAGGGCCTAGGGTGTTCGTTTTCACCTATAGTTATGCAAAACATCTGATGGGAATAAAAGATAATAATAAAGTATGCATGTAATCGTTAGAGAAAGATAAATTATATGTGGGCAGTGGTGCATCTATAATTGTTATTAACTCTACAACCTCTTATAGCATAACCAAGTAGTATCATCCATTGAAGAAAGAGAACTAACGATATGCATAGTGACGTCACAGTTAATCCCAAGTAAATCCCTCACATACAGCCGTACTACCCCTTCTATCAATTGAGTAACCAACCTATAGATTAGTCATTACTCATACTCCCTATACCTGGCTCAATCCTCAGTGTCTTGAGTACCTGACAAGTCCTTAGATTGAGGCAAGAGAGGATACAATAATCATCATGTCATAAAAACTAATTCATGATCCCATCTATGATAAATAACATGCACAAAAGCTACATGGCTAGGCCGAAGACCTTAGGCCAAGGAGAATTACTCACACATAGAGATGCGATCAAAGATCGTAAACATTGTAATGGAAATCATGAGATTGATAGAAAATAGTATTACAACATCGCCAATCGAAGATGAGATCAACTATTACAAGTGGTGGAATATAGCTATGGTGATGGAGAAGGGTTTGGAGATTAGATCTAAGTCTATTCCTCCGTCGGCTCTTTGGTGTTGTGGATGGAGATCTAGGGGTGGCTGATGATTGGAACGAGCTCCATTTTCTCGTTGCTCGAGGCCTCTTTATATAGGGGTCCCTTCACGAAAGTTGTTTTTTTGACCTACGGTGTTGATGGAAACTATACGACCGGAACTATACGGCCGGAATTTATTCCCGCCATATAGTTGGTCGTTAAAGCGTTTGTCTCCACTTCACGACTCCTTGTTTCTTCAGGTTGTTGGAAATCTCGTATCTTTGACTTTAATGTAGTGATTCCCATCATCAAACGTCAATATGCGCAGGGAAAAATAAAAAGAAAGGAGTGCATACCCCATTGATAATTAGGCATTAGTGGCAGGTTTTAGAGAGATATTTCATAAAAAATATGAATAATATCTAGTTTAAATGTGGACGTAGATGGCTATATTTTAGAGCCATCAACCTCCCCAAGCTTAAACTTGATCGTCCTTGAGCAAGAAAACCAAAATAAAAAAGGAACTCAGCATTTAAACTAAAATAACTAGATGATGATGTTACTCATGATTGGTAGTCTCATGTTTCCTCCACTGTATAAATCTGAAAAAATTCAGCATAAATAGTGTAATGGCAAGCATATCATACGGGTTTTATGCATCCTTATAGCGTGGAAAAATTATTGTTAAGATGGATGATTCAAATGAGTAAACTTTATTCCATGTCATGCAATCAACTCATAGGCTTGCCTTTGAACAATAAAGTATAATCATGTAAAATTGAGAGTGTGAGAGTTGTCATGAAAAGCATATACACTAGAGTATCTCAATTCTCCCACATCAATAAATCAAGACTTTTCAAGCACTACTTTTCTATTCATTGTCCTTCAAGAATTTCAGTTCTTAAGTAATTGAGAGCATGCTAAAAAAATATTAGTTTATCGGGCTATGATGGACACTCGTGGCATCACTAAGGTTTTTGTTCCTTTTGTACAATGATTACTCATATCAGCCAGAGGAGTGATTCCATCATGAACACAGCTACCCGGGAATGCCAAGAATCTTACCCATTATAGCATTGCTACTACATATGTTTAATCAACTCATATCCGAAATCTAGGAGTTTCCTCCATGAAGATCAACTCATAGCAAGAATGTGCGTTGGTTACACCGGCTTGAACAAAGCATATCCAAAGGATTCGTTTGCTTTGCCTCGAATTGACCAAGTCATTGATTCGACGGCTGGCTTGGAACTTCTGTGTTATCTCGACGCCTACTCAGGTTACCACCAAATCCGGATGCAAAAATCGGACCAATTGGCACTTTGTTCACCACACACTACGGCACATATTGCTATGTCACGATGCCCTTTGGGCTGAATAATGCTGGTGCTACTTACCAACGGACAATGCAACGTTGCCTACATGACCAAATAGGTTGCAAAGTACATTCTTATGTGGACGACATCGCGGTAATGTCAAAGAAATCAAACGATCTTATCGCCGACTTGCAGGAAACCTTTGATAATCTCCGGAAATACAACATGATGCTTAACCCCAAGAAGTTCGTCGTCAAGGTACCATCCGGCAAGCTGCTAGGCTTCGTCGCTTCGCACTGCGGAATCGAGGTCAACCTGGAGAAAATAAAGGCCATCCTTGACATCAAACACCCAACATGCTTGAAGAACATACAAAGGCTCACAGGCTGCATAGCATCAATAATTCGGTTCATCAGCCAACTTGGAGACAAGGCTATGCCACTCTAGAAGTTTCTGAAGAAGGCGGAGAAATTCGTATGGATGGACGAGGCTAACGCAAAACTTCAGGAGTTGAAGAGAATACTCTCCTCCAAACCAATACTTGCAGCACTGGTATCAAGGGAGCCCATGTTAGTTTTCATTGCAGCAACCAACCGAGTAATCAGCATCGTCATCGTGGTGGAGCGCAAGGAGCCAACGCATGAATACAGAGTTTAGGGACCAGTTTACTACGTAAGGGAGGTCTTGACGGAATCCAAGAAGCATTATCTGCACTACTAGAAGATAGCTTACGGAGTATTCCTTGCTTCACGGAAGCTAAGGCATTACTTCCAAGAGTACCCCATCACAGTAGTGAGCAAAGCTCCACTGTCCGACATCATCAACAACAACGACACCACGGGAAGAGTGGCAAAGTGGGGCATTGAACTTGTCGCCTTTGAAATCACCTACAAGAGGCGTGACGCTATCAAATCACAAGCATTGGCGGATTTTATTGCAGATTGGACAAAGCTGCCAGAAGACACTCCTGTTCTAGAGCCATAATATTGGGTCATGCACTTTGATCGATCAAAGCTACTCAATGGCTCGGGGGCTGGTGTATTACTACAATCACCAACAGGGGAGAAGTTGCAATACGTCCTGCAGATCCACTCCAACGCTACAAACAACATGGCGGAGTATGAGGCCCTCATTCATGGACTATGAGTAGCCGAGAATATTAGCATCAAGCGCATAGTTTGCTGTGGAGATTTTGACTTGGTTTCCCAACAAGTAGCTGGCACCTAGAACACGTGGAACCCTATGATGGCGGCATATCGAGACGAAGTAGACGAGATTGCCAAGTTCTTCAACGTCTACAAAGTCAAGTACGTCAAAAGGGAGGAGAATGAGGCGGCAGATCTACTATCAAAGCTTGGATCAACCCACCGACCAATTCCGCTAGTGTTGGGGATATACTTTCCGGGTATCCTTACTGTGCCTCGTTGACCAGGGTGGCCCACTTAGGGTTAGAGATTTGCTTCACGGGAGACACAGTCAGGGAGAAGAGACGGAGTCCAGTTCGGCTATGGAAAAGCCCAGAAGACTTACCGACATAGGCCTGTAGTGTTATATGTAGTTCAAGATGTACTCTGTAACCGACTCTTAGTCATAGCCAGATAGCTCTCTCCTGTAAACCCTAGGCTGGATATCTATATAAGCCGTCCTAGGGAGAGCTTTTAGGGCACCCCTTACAATAGTCTACAATCTCAATTCGCACAGGCGAAACCCTTGTAACCCATATCCGGCTCTACCGTATTACTGGATTACAAACAGGAGTAGGATCTGTCCAAAGCCGGCAGATTCGAACCTGGGTACACTTGTGTGCTCACCGTCTCGGACTACCGTACGTCTCACACCCCTCTCTTCCGCATGCCTCGAGGACCCCTCATGGCGTACTTGTCGTCAATCCGACGACAGTTGGCGCCCACCGTGTGGTAAGTGAGCTTCAGATCAGTGTTCCGGGTGGAATCTGCAAGAATCAGAATCGGCGAGACCATTGCCGTCGGTCGCATCCTCTATGCCAGTTATGTCCCTCTCATCGTCCTCGACGAGACTTGGATTCCGGCTAGGGAGGCTGTGACAGCCTATACCATCATGTCTTTTGGCAAGATCGATGTTTACATTGGTTTTGCTGAACCTGCCCCACCCACCTCAGCGGTGATGATAGAGGCAGGAGAAGTTTCTGGCCCCCTCTGTCCGTGGAGGCGGCGGAGTTCCGGATCCCAGAAAGCCCTAATCCCACCTAGCCCGCACCTGTTGCGGAGATAGTTGAGAAAGCTGAGCCTAAAGCAGATCTTGGGGTGCACGTAGAATCTAGAGTGGCTCTCCCTAGAGAGGCCGAATACCAGATCGATTCACCCGCCGTGGTCAAAATCTAGGAAGAGCAAGTCAACAACGGTGGTTCTGACTCTTCTAACGCCGAAACAAACAAACCTTTCCCAAGGCATACGTTGAGGCGCATGATGCTACAAGGCGCAAACGTGGATGAGTTCTCGAGACCATCAGGATTTTCGAGGAAGCCAATGAAGAAAGCCGCAACTACCTCAGGACCCATGCATCGCACTTTGTCGGATATGCTGGATTCGGATCTGGCTCTGCCGATGCTGGAGACAACGAGGACTCGGTGCTGGAGGCGATTGGAACAAACACTGACTTACCGGCATCCTCGGATGATTCCATGACATCGGCGGATTTCAAAAATTTCTCCGAGGAATATGAAGCGGAGTACAACTCCAAGGCTGCAGAAGAAGGAGAAGCCATGGATGAAGGATCCGGGGAAAACTCTCCCAAAGCGCAGGATGACATGGATATCAGAGATAATCCCGACGTCCAGATGTCTGAAAGTACTGATCAGAGCTTGACTCTGGGAAGCGGACCCAAAGTTGTCTTTGCTACCGGCGCTGCCAAGAAGGCAAAGAAGAAGAACAAGAAGAACAAGACCCCGACGAAAAATCCTCCAGCTGAGGAAGTGGTTGCTGAGGATTACGAAGAAGACTCGGATGGAGCTTTAATCCCAGAGGATCCCAAAGAAGCTTCGGTGGATGGACATGTGGTTACCGCTGGTGCCCGTAAACTCATCGATGCTGCGTTAACTACGCCTATCCCTACAACTATAGAGCTTACTGCTGCAGAATTGGAAGAAAGGTCTCAAGCCCTAGAAGCATGTCGCCAAGTACTTCTCGATGAGGCTAACAACATCGAGAAAGAGAAGAAGCAGATGGCTACTGCGGAGAAGTTCATCTCTTTGTAGCATCAGAAGACCCGGAAAAGCCACATGCGGGCTGACAAATTTCTAGAAATCCACAAGGTTCTCTTTGAGGGGGACCCAGGGATGCCTCTGATCAAATGTAGTGGATATTTGGTGTACGCAACACCAGTGCAGAACACCGTCGCGGCCCGGGATATCCTGAAAAATAATCCAGGCCTAGAACAGGTCCGTTTGGGCATAAAGCTACTCACCAAGGGTCTGGAATAACAGAAGGTCGCGAAGTCTGGAAGCGGAAAACTGGTCTCTCAATCCGACCAATGTCGCACGGATCCGGCCAGGAATGATATTAGGTCCCAGCGGCTTCCGGAACAGCATCACCGTTCCGACCGTCAGGAAGATAACTACTCAAGAACTGGCTGTTTAGTCCAACGACATAGAACCGCACGTGACTGGAGCAATGTTTCCCCGGCCGAAGAGCGAGACGCAGTTGCAACACTGTATCCGAGACATCCTCCCTGGCAAGAGTCGAACAATCATAGGGAGAAGATAAAGAGAAATGTCGGGAGGAGGACCATCAAAGGATGCCACCTCCTAGACATGCAAGCCGTCCGGCTGAGCCCCACCATAGTGGGAATGATAGAAAAAGGAACGACAGATACCGTGCCGAGTCAAGCCGGCAGGGGGATTGTCGCAATGAAGACCCTCCTCGGAACCAGAATAATGATTCTCCGGATGGAGGCTGGCGATCAGCCGGAAACAATCCACCTAAACCACCCTCTCCATAGAGTAGCCACCACAACGGCTCTCAAGGAGGGCATCGTGGCGGAGGAGGTGGTGGCAGAAGCAGAAGTCCAGCTCCAAGGCACCGTAGCCACAGCGAACAACCAAGATGGCGTTCCCTGTCACCAAGTGATGCAAGAAACCAGATCAACTCTAACATAGAGGCGTAGCGCTACAAGTCCAATAACATCTACTTAGGTCCAAAATGCTTCGGACCGCGTATTTGACAAACAAACTTTCCGGAAGGATTTGCTATCTCAAGACACATCCAACCCTACGATGGTGTGGCTCGACCAGATACTTGGCTCCAGGATTTTTTCTAGGCTTACTGCATCGCCAAAGGCAGAAATAGCTTGGTCGTGAGCCGGTATCTCCCACTTATGTTGTGGAAGATGGCACGATCATGGCTTACTGAACTTCCGGAGAATACCATCCACAACTAGTATGACATGTAAAGCGCGTTCTTTCGGAATTTCGAAGGCACATATCGAAGGCCCTGTACGGTAAGAGACCTACATCGTTGCACCCAGAAAGCCGGAGAAACTTGCCGAGATTACCTCGGACGATGGATCGACACCAAGAACTCCTATGAAGGGGTAAATGATCAAACTGCGATTGAAGCTTTCATTGAAGGACTCCCAATTGGTTTACTACGTCACCACTTGAAGTGCGACAAGGTCACTGATCTGGGAGAGATGCTAGAAACAGCGAGCAAGTATGCAGACGCCGACGATGATGCAGAGGGATTACTGAACGCCCTACTTGTGCCACAATCGGCAAAACAACCAAAGCAACAAGCTTAGAAGCGCAAGAATACCTCGGAAAAAAAACCAACGCGGAAACAGTAGTGGTTACTGCTACTTTTGGGTTTGGATGACGAGGAGGGCACGACGGTGGCCACGGACGCGGTCGTGGGACATCAAGGGTCCAGGGTAGAGGAGACCAGCAGCCTGGAAAAACCTATTCCTAGGCCGACAATACCAGCAACCCGTGTGTGCATCACTTAGATGCTAATGGGGGCTCGTCCCACACAAACGCCGAGTGTCGTTGCAACGACGACATCAAGACAGATGATACCGCTGGCTACAGGGCTAAGTGGAAGAAGGGAATGAAGAATCCCGAAAAACAAAAAGAGACCAAGGAAGATTTCGACATGGAGGAAGCTGAACCTTCAAATCCCAAGTTGGATGGAAAGAAGAACTTCCCAACAAAGAAAGACACCTATGTTACTTTCCTTAGGTCTCAACCAGCTAAGGTCAAGAAAGCAGTACTGCATGAGCTCAACGCAACTGTTCCGGCTGTCCCACAATTCTTGCATTGGTCGGAAGTGGTAATCACCTTTGACCGTGCTGATCATCCGCCTAAGTTGCACATGCGAGGAAAATACGCCTTAGTCGTCAATCCACTTATTGACGGTTATGGTTTCTCCAAGACTCTCATGGCCGGTGGCAGGAACATCAATATTCTGTATGTCAAAACACTACGTCGGATGCGGATCTCAGAGACACAGTTGAATCATAGCTCGGCGATCTTTCACGAAGTTGTTCCCGGAAGACAAGGAAATTCCCTGGGAGAGATCACTTTGGTTGTTACCTTTGGAACTCCAAAGAACTATCAGACGGAAGCACTTTCCTTTGAAGTGGTCCCGTTCAAGAGCGCATACCACGCTATATTCGGACGTCCAACTTACTAGGCTTTTATGGCTCGTCCATGTTACATTTACAATATGATGAAAATTCTAGGTCCCAAAGGCGTGCTCACCATCAGGGGAGACCCGAAGAAGGAGCGAGAGTGCGAGGATGGAAATGCCACCTTTGCTGAAGTCGTGCTGCACGCCCAAGAGTACCAGGAGATCAAGAAGACCATCAACCCGTCCGAGATGCTCGCGACGAAGGAGGTGACAAAATCGACTCCGTACTTCAAGGCATCGGAAGAGACGAAGACGATGCTATTGAAGGATGATGACCCCTCCAAGGTGACCCAGATAGGTGTAGGTTTAGATAGCGCATAGGAAAGCGCGATCATCAAGTTCCTCAAAGCAAATCAAGATATCTTTGCATGGCAGCCATCTGACATGACCGTAGTACCTAGGGAACTTGCCGAGCACTCTCTAAATGTATACCAAAACGCTAAACCCGTCAAACAGTCCTTATGAAGTTTCGGCGATGAAAACCGAAAAGCAATAGCTAAGGAACTAGCCCGACTCGAGTTAGCCGGATTCATAGTAGAGGTCATCCACACTGAGTGGTCGGCCAATCCTGTAATGGTACCTAAAACGAACACCACTAATTTAAGCATGTGTGTTGATTATATCGCCTTGAACAAGGCATGTCCGAAAGATTTGTTCGCTCTGCCTAGGATTAATAAAGTTATTGATTCTACGGCAGGCTCGGAACTCCTATGTTTTCTCGACGCATATTCCGGTTATCACCAAATCCGGATGAAGGAATCAGACAAAGTCAAAACTTCATTACCCCCTTCGGAACCTTTTATTTTGTTACGATGCCCTCTGGGCTCAAGAATGCAGGGAGCTACGTATCAAATCGGACGCAACGTACATGCATATGTGGACGACATTGTGGTGATGTCCAAAAAGAAGGAAACCGTAATTTCCGACTTGGAGGAATCATTCGCTAATCTACGCAAATACAATATAATGCTTAACCCAAAGAAATGCTTCTTTGGAATTCCAGCCAAAAAATTGTTAGGTTTCATCATGTCGCAAAGAGGCATAGAGGTGAACCGAGACAAAATTAAGGCTATACTCAATATTTCTAGGCCAACTCGCCCGAAGGACGTTCAAAGACTAACTGGTTGCATTGCTGCAGTCAGTCGGTTTGTAAGCTAGCTCGGTGAAAGAGGCGCACCACTTTACAAGCTCCTGAACAAGACTAAAAAGTTAGTTTGGACTGATGAAGCTGAAGCTACGCTACAAGACCTGAAAGCAGTAATCTCGTCTGCTCCTATCCTTGCAGCACCGGAACCTCAGGAACCGATGTTGCTCTATCTTGCTACGACTAACAGGGTCGTTAGTGTTGTCATGGTGGTGGAAAGGCCAGAGGAAAAACAGGAACACCTGGTGCAGCGTCCGACTTACTACCTTAGTGAAGTCCTAACTAGAGTTGTCCGCACTATCAAAAGCTAGCTTACGATGTGTTCTTTGCAACCCAGAAGTTATGGCATTATTTTCAGGAACATCCAATTATCGTTGTGAGCACAACTCCCATGAGAGATATTATCAACAACAGCGATGCTATAGGACGTGTCGCAAAATGGGGAATAGAGCTTTCAACATTTCGCATTGATTACAAACCTCGTACAACAATCAAATCCAAATCCTCGCTGACTTTGTCGCTGATTGGACAGAGACAACGGAAAATATGACCCTCCGAGAGTCGGAATACTGGACCTTGCATTTTGACGGGTCTAAGGCACTCGGGGGCTGGCTTGGTGCTCAAATCACCCCAAGGTTGTGGAAATGGCCGCGGCAGTCGCTGCTACTAGCAACGATTGATTGAATCAGGGGCGAGAGCTGGCGGCCATCTGCGGTGCGAGATGGGGGCGGATGCACATGGTTTACCTAGGTTTGCCCCCCAGAGGGTAAAGACCTACTCCTTCTAGATTAGATTGATGGAGAGCGAGTTACAGGGGTGGCGAGCTCGGCATCTAAGTAGCGAGTCGCTTGAAGGGGTGCATGATGGAACGTAAGTCCTCAGGATACCCTATGGAGGTTTATATATGAGGCACCTCGCTAGGGTTTACAATTTACAACCGAACAAGATATGGATTCGGAGGCTTTGACCTAATCTGACTAGGCTTCGAGTACGCTTCTGGGCCTCCAGTCTCCAGTCGCCAGGCCTTCTCCTTAGTCGCATTCTAGTCGCCGTCCTGCAGGCCCACTCGCGAGACCTTTGGCCCAATCAGAACGTCCTGCTGGGCATAACCCATTCAGCATATCCCCCGCAGTATTCCCCAAGGCCATCGTTCATTCAGACGTAGGTGTTCATTTGGCAGTCAGAGTAGGCGAGTCCAATTTGGACGACCAGTCGAATCAGCGCTGGACTCCACCGAGATCAAGGAAAATTTCCCCAGGTTCCTAGTCACTACTTCGGCGAATGCTACTGCTGTCAAGTCGCTGCTTTGGCGAGTGGATAGGGGTTAGTTGCGAGTGAGTCGAATGGAGGAGTTGGACCGTCAACTTGGTCAAACTATCCGTTGGATATTACAACCGTAACTTTGGCATAATTACCGCATGTAACGGCTACCTCGAGATTGGCGGGTAGTACCTCCTTATAAGCGGAGTGACGGATCAGTCCTGCTAATCCTTCCCCGCATTCTTCATTCTCGCGCACCCTGTTCTTCTGTCTTCCTTTGATCCAATCTCTCTAGACCAAGCGACCCTGCAGCCTTCCTGATGGCGCCTCCGAAGGGTTCGTGGGGGAAATCCAAGTGCACCGTGGCACATATCAAGTCCTTCAAGGACGCCAAAGTCCTCCGTAAGGGGAACTGGCGGGTCCCGCGCCTTTTGAGATCAAGTCGAAGCTGCACGCTGGCAAATTTATTTGCTTCCCAATCCACTTGGAGAGGGGCTTGGGGTTCCCCACTTCGCTATTCTTCCGGCGATTCTACGCGTATGACGCGATCAAGCCGTCGGACCTCGGTCCGCATAGCATTGAGCAGATGGTGATTTTCGTCGCCTTCTTCGAATGTTATCTCGGCTGCAGGCCATACTTCCCGTTGTGGTTGGAGCTGTTCCACGGCCGCATCGGGAGCGAGGTGTCCAACAGCTGGAGGCGTCACATTTCAGTTGAAGCTGAAGGCCAACTTCATCAAGCTTCTTCTGCCAAAGGCCGCGAGCAAGTGGAAAAAGAGCAGGTTTTACGTGAAGGAGTCCACTCCCTCCGGCAAAGTGGCGCTACCCGAGTTTGTCGTAGAGCGGAGCGAGCCTCGTCGGCAGGCAGCGAACAAGCTTCCAGATGACCAGAGGATGGCCGTCGCGGAGATGATGGACCAGATCCAGAGGCTAAAGGACGAGGGGCTGTCATCGATCAACCTGTACAACTGCTGGCTCAGGCGGTGTCTGGTTCCATTAGCGGCTCGGCCACATTGGACGTATGAGTACAGCGGTAAGCACGGTTGAAATTGTGAGGCCGAAGACAAACAAAGAGTCATGGGAGGCCGAAGACTATAAGACCTCTCTGAAGAAGATCACCGACGCGTAATGTACATCCACGTCGGCCGGGCTCGCCCTGTACATTCCCGTAAAGAATGAAGCTACCACAGTAAGTTTTCCATCCCCAATTTCCTTTCGGTCATGATTCCTACGGTGCAATATGCAGCCGCATCATCTGATGCTTATTTGTGTCTACTCTCAGTTGTTCTAGGTTCTGGAGGGTTGGCTTCCCCCGCTCGACGAAGAGGTTCCCAGGAGCTCGAAGAGGCCTCCGAAGGCGAAGAGGAAGAGAGGGAGGTTCCTCCCCCAGCGCCCACGGTCCGCAAGACTTGCATGCAGAAGCAGCGCGAGTTCAAGGCGAGTCGTAGTCTCGAAGAGCACGAAGAAGGCGATGAGATCGTGCAAGAGCACACTTCTCGGCACACGGCCACGCCGGCCAAGCCCACACGCAAACCGAAGTCGCCTGCGAATAAGCCGGCGTCGCTGCCAAGGTCGACGGTGGTGTTTGAGTCAGATGACGAATCTGATGATGACGCGGCCGAAACCTCGCACAAGGTCCCAGAGGGCACGATTCCGATGATGGGATTGGAGGCTAAGGACACCGAAGTGGCGGTAGAAGTCCCTCTCAAGGTGATTGCACTGCCAGCTCCGACGATACCAGAGCAGGAAGTGGCTGAGGCCACGACTTCGAAGTCGCCGCAACCTTCGAGAGTAGCCGCGTCTTCAGAGCCGGAGATTCCAACGACCACCGCTTCATCATCAAGGAAGCCCGCTGTGTCGTGGGCATCGGATGTCTTTGAGAGAGGCCTCACGTGCAAGCTGGGGCTGGAATTAGACAAGCCCACCCACATCAGCACAGGGTTGCGCGTTCTTCTGGTCGCCAAGTAAGCTTCGAGTTCTTCCTTCCAAATCTTGATATGTTTTTGTGTGATTTATAAGATGACTTTGGAGGTTTGGTAGGTCTGGCATCAAGCAGATTGGTCGCCCTTTAGTGGAGAAGATTCCGCCAGTCGCCAGCGCAGGGGAAGGCGACCTCCCCAAAAAGAGGAATCCTAGTGCAGACGTCGTGCCTGCGGAGGGCGCAAAGAAGTAGAAAGGAGGTGCAGATGACGTCGAGGCAGGAGATATTGCCAAGGGAAATGATTCCGCCGCAGGCGCTGAGGAGGTAGCGGTACCCAATCGGAGCCAGCCAAAGGGGCTCCGCTGATGGAACCGTCGGCCCCGATGACTAGTGCCCCGGCTAGGGCCTCTGCGACATTTCCGCACTTCATGGCTAAGGGTTTTCCGGGCGTGGCAGAAAACCAGTCTCCGCAGATGCCGGATTTTGTTAACGAGGATGTTGGGTCTCGTCATGGGCGTACTTCCTTCATGGTCCCTTCGACGGATGCCAGAGAACTTCACAATATGCTTGGCGCCACTATTCAGGTACCTCCAGTCCCTGAGAGTCTAGTCACAGAATTTCAGTGGCTAGGCACTTAGTTTCTTCTAGTCGTTAGTCCCCGAGTTTCTAGTCGCTGAATTTCAGCAGCTAGGAACTGAATTTGTGTTTTTTGCGATCGCTAATTTGTCGTTCTGCTTATAGGGCTTGCAAAGGGAGTCGACTAATCGGCAGGCCGCAAGAGAGCATTTGGAGCGTGACCTGCGCGTGACGCAGGAGGCCAACCGGCGACTCCAGGAGACTTTTGGTGAGTGCTTGATTCATTTTACTTCCGCGAGCTGCTGGTGTTTTGGATTGCTGATAGTTGTTTTTGTTCTGTTCAGATGGTCTTCCGGCTGCGATTGCCAAGGCCCGAGAAGGATACGTTGCAGTTGCCCAACTGAACGCGGCAAATGGGTGTGCCGACTCGCTGGTCAAGGAGTTGGACGTGACGAAGGAGGCCTTGACCTCTTCTAAGGATAGGGCGAAGGCCGCAGTCGCTGCGGCTGAGGAGGATCGGAAGGCTGCGGACTTGCTCATCCTTGGGCTGCAGAGTGATCACGCCGCCTTGGAGAAGCATGTCACCGAGAATTGCTGGAAGCTCCTCGGTGAGTTGCTGCTCTTCTTTTTGATGTGTGTGGTTAGTCCCCGAGTGGGGAAATCCGTAGTGGCACTGATGCCTGAAGTTGCAGCTGTGATAGGGCAAAGCGACCCAGTGGTGCAGACCTTCGACGCCTCGTAGTGTGTGACTGCGGTGGTGAATGCTGCAACCGCCTCGGCGTTGTGCATCCAAGCAGTTCTTCAGGGAATGTCCCTCATCGAGGTTATACCTAGGGGAGTGACTGAGGGATGGCGCTATCTAGAGGAGGTGCCCAGCGTCGTAGAGTGGATGGCGCGCTGGGCTTTCAGGCGCGGGGCCACCACGACATTGAGTCTGGGGCTTGCCTACTTCCCCGACTACTTCGATCTTGACGATGTCACCAGCGGGTACCCTTCGGCAACTGGCACGGTGGAGATGTCGGAGGTGTTGAAGCTGACCGCCAAAGCTGCCCCCTTTGCTAATCGGGAGCTGGTGATGGGGGACTTGCTACCGTACGAAGAAACGGTGGTGGCGCCAGGCGACCCCGAGCCGAAGCATCGCGACCTGAAGTCAGAGTAGCCCTTCCGGTCCGCATTATCTAAGTTGCTGACGACCTACCCAACAAACCCGTGGCAACCATTCGTCCGCGTCAAGGGTGGTGGGGATGCTTCGTTATCAGGGCCTGCGAAATAGATAGCCTCTCTAGGCAATTTGTAAGCAATGCCAAGTGGCGACGTCCGTAATATGAACAACATTTTGTATGGGAGTAAGAGGAGTCGACCGACTCGCAATGTAAGCTTAATTGTGTGGTGTGTTTAACTTATTTGTTTGAGCAAGTCCCCGAGCGCGTCCGCCCTTTAATGGGGTATAACTCGTTTTTTTACATATGTGTTTTCTTTGGATTTTGTGTTGTTTGTCCCTTGCGTCTTCTGAAGGGGCGTGTCCCTGCGTGCGAGTGGGATTGTTTTTAGGCGAGTCCCCGAGCGTAGTACTTAACCATTTTTGGGCGCGTGCCTATTGCGAGTTACTCGCGCGTTGTTTGTAGCGCGTCTCCTCCCCTGGCTCGAAGAACCAGTCGCTGGGCAAGTCCAAGGCAGCTCTCTTACTTGGTGTGTTCCCGAGCCGTGTGAGGGTTTCCATTTTTGCGGAGTCCCTATGCGTGGTACTTAATCGTTCGAGTCGCTTTGCGCAAGGATGGGAGGGACGGGTCGATCTGAGAAGCGTATACCGGTCGTCTTCGCCTGGTGGGCTAGTCGAGCTAGGCGACTCTGATGGTGGCTCTGGGTTGGCATATTCGTGGACGTCCCAAGGCCCGAATATATTCGGTGCCCTTGGGCCGCACTACTTAGCCGTGCCGGTTGCTCGACCAAGGGTTGACTTCCGTGGGTAGAATATTGCTAATTGTACAAGTGCGAGTGGCATAAGAGTATGTTGAGTAGACACAATTTGTGTGATCCGAATGAATTTCATTATATATCATCTAGGTACAAGTTTCAGTTCTATGTATAGAACTTTCAGAGAAAGTTTACATTCCTTGGCCTCTCGACCTCGAGCTAGCCATCGCCTCGTATGTCGATGAGGTAGTAGGCGTCGTTGCCAAGGACTCGCCCTATGGAGAATGTCCCCTCCCAATAGGGGCAGAGTTTGTGCATGCCCTTCTTATCCTGAGCCAGTCGTAGGACCAAATCACCCTCCTGGAAGGTGCGCGTCCAGACTCGGCGGCTATGGTAGCGGCGGAGTCCCTGCTCATAAATGGCGGTGCGGGAGCGAGCCAGGTCACATGCCTCGTCGATCTGGACGATGTTATCTTGGCGGGCGATTTTGTTTGTCGCCTCGACATAGTTGGCGCCTCGAGGTGAGTCGTGCTCTAGGTCGGTTGGCATCACAGCTTCGGTGCCGTACACCATGAAGAAGGGAGTAAACCCCGTGGAGAGGTTGATGGAGGTGCAGATTCCCCATATTACAGAGGGGAGCTCTTTGACCCAGCATCCTGGGGTGCGCTCGAGGGGTACTTGGAGTCTTGGCTTGAGCCCGTGGAGTACGCTCTGATTGGAGCGTTCTTCTTGGCTGTTTGACTCCGGGTGGGCGACTGAGCCGAGGTCGAGTCGTATACCGTGTTCTTCGCAGAATTCTGCCATGGCACCCTTGGCGAAGTTGGTACCGTTGTCCGTTATGATGTTGTGCGGGTAGCCGTACTGGTAGATGAGCTCGCGTAGGAATTTGGTGGCCGGCTTGCCGTCGCACTTTTTGATCGGCTTGGCCTCGACCCATTTGGTGAACTTGTCGACTGCGACCAGGAGGTGGGTGAAGCCGGATGGGGCCTTCTTGAATGGGCCGACCATGTCCATGCCCCATACAGCGAATGGCCATGTGATGTGAATGGTCTTGAGTGCGGAACCAGGGAGGTGCGTCTAGTTGGTGTACTGCTGGCACCCGACGCATCGTTGGACGATGTTGGTGGTGTCGGCGTGCGCGGTGAGCAAGTATAAGCCGTGCCGCATGGCCTTGGCGACCAGCGACTTGGCGCCAGCGTGATGGCCGCAGTCGCTGGCGTGGATGTCCTGGAGGATCTTGCGGCCTTCTTCTGGTTGTACGCAGTGCAGGAACACGCCATTCATGCTGTGTTTGTGGAACTTGCTATTGATGATGACGAAGGACTTGCAGCGGTGCACAATCATTCGTGCCTCCGTCTCGTTGCTTGGGAGGGTCTTGTGCTCGAGGAAGGCGACATATGGTGTTGTCCAGTCGTTGGGATCCACGATCATGGCAACTAGGGCCGGCTTGGGTTGTTGGGGTATCCTGATGTCGATCTCCTTCGGTGGGCAGACCGAAGGTTTGTGGATAATGTTGAGGAAGACGCCTGCAGGTGGCGTTTGCTGAGCCGACCCGATGCGGGAAAGGGCATCTGCCTCCTTGTTCATTCGCCTGTCGATCCACTCGACGGAGTAGCCGTCGAAGTATCCTCCCAGCTGGTCTACCGCTTGGCGCTACGCGATCATTGTTGGGTAGATGGCGTCGCATGTTCTGGTGACTTGGCCGGCGACTAGATCGGAGTCGCCATAGCACCGTAGGCGGTTGATGTTCATCTCCTTGGCGTGAAAGAGGGCCTCGTATTCTACCATGTTGTTGGTGCAAGGCTTGAAGTTGAGGTGGAGCACGTATCGGAGCTGGTCTCCTTTAGGGGAGGTCAATATGACCCTGGCCCCTGCGCCCTCGACGTTCTTGGAGCCGTCAAAATAGAGCGACCAGTAGTGGAGGTATGGTAGCTTCTTTGGCTGCTGTGCTTTTTCCCAATCTGCGAGGAAATCAGCTAGTGCTTTTGACTTGATCGCTTTGCGGGGCTCGTATTTGATGTCGTGGACGCCGATTTTGATGGCCCAATTGGCAACTCATCCAGTTGCCTCACGATTGTGTATTATGTCCTGCAGTGGTGCAGAGGAGACCACCGTGATTGGGTGCTCCTGGAAGTAATGCAAGAGTCACCGCTGAGCTCGGAATATCGCGTATACCAGTTTCTGGTACTACGGGTAGCGCTATCGTGAGTCCGTTAGGACTTCGCTGATGTAGTAGACGGGGCGCTGTACGGGGCGCTCCTTGCCCTCCTCTGGCCGTTCGACGACCATCACGGCACTGACGACTCGAGTGGAGGCCGCCACATAGACGAGCATTGGCTCTTTGTCGATTGGAGCGGCAAGGAGTGGAGCCGCGAGTAGCATTTCTTTGAGCGCTTTGAGTGCATCGTCCGCCTCCGCGTCCCATTGGAAGGTGGGGTTCTTGTGCATCCGGCAGTAGAGGGGCATTGGCTTCTCGCCTACTCGGGGAATAAAGTGACTGAGATCCGTGACTCGCCGGCCAACTTCTGGACGTCGCGCAGGCACTCGGGTTTCCCAAGTCGCGCGATGGTGTCGATCTTGGTGGGGTTGGCTTTGATGCCTCGCTTGGAGACTACATATCCTAGGAGTTGTCCGGTGGGGATGCCGAAGGTGCATTTTCCTTGGTTCAGCTTGACGTTGTACCTCTGCAGGTTTGCGAAGGTTTTGGCCAGGTCGGCGAGCAGGTCGTCCTGGCTGGTGGATTTTACCACCACGTCGTCGATGTAGACGTGATTGTTGCGGCCAATTTGGCTCGCAAGGCACTCCTGTGTGCACCTTTGGTATGTGGCGCCGGTGTTCTTGTGGCCGAAAGTCATGGTCGTGTAGCAGAAGGCGCCGAATGGCGTGATGAACGTCGTCTTCTCCTCATCCTCGACCGCCATTTTGATCTGGTTGTAACCAGAGTACGCGTCGAGGAAGCACAGCGACTCCGATCCCACGGTCGATTCAATGATCTGGTCAATGCGCGGTAGGACGAACTCCTCCTTCGGGCAGTCGCTGTTGAGGTTGGTGTAGTCGATACACATTCTCCACATGTTGTTCTTTTTCAGGACCAGGACTAGGTTTGCCTGCCACTTGGAGTATTTTATTGGCCAAATGAAGCCTGCGGCTAGCAGGCGCTATACTTCTTCCGCGATTGCTCAACGGCGCTCTTCATTGAAGGGCCACAACGACTGCTTTACTGGTCGCACTTGGGGGTCAGCGTTGAGCTTGTGCTCAGCGAGTTCCCTCGGGACACCTGGCATGTCAAATGGTTTCCATGCGAAGATGTCGCGATTCTCGCGTTGAAACTCAATGAGCGCGCTTTCCTCTACGGGGCTCATGTGCACCCCGATGGTGACCGTCTGGCTGGAGTCTCCCGGGACGAGCTCGACGGTGCGGGTGTGCGTGGTCGCCTCGAACGTGGAACTCACGGCGGTTGGCTTCTTCAGTATGGTGGGGTCGTCCTTGTTAATGTTGCTTGCGTACTTTGCAAATTCTTCTGCGTGATTGATCTCCGCGGTGATGACAATGTCGGCGAGCTCAGCGCCTTTGTCCTCGCATTCCACGGCCATATCGGGGTCGCCGTGGACGGTAATGATGCCGCTTGGCCCTGGAAGCTTGATCGTGTTGTAGGCATAGTGTGGGGTCGCCATGAATTTAGCGAACGTTTGGCGACCTAGGACGCAATGGTAGGGGCTGCGGAAGTTCACCAGCTCGAACATGATCCTCTCCGTGCGGTAGTTTGCCGGTGTGTTGAAGGTGACTGGCAGCGTCACTTTTCCGATCGGGTACGCCTTCCGACCGGGGACGATGCCGCGGAAGGTTGTCAGGGTTGGCTTGATGGCTGCTTCTAGGAGCTGGAGCCTCTTGAACGTGTACAGGTACATGATGTTGATGGAGCTCCCGCCGTCCATCAGTGTCTGAGGCAGCCAGTAGTCAGCCACCTTGGGCCTGACCACCAGGGCGACTCGCCCTGGATATTCGATCCTGGGCGTGTGATCCTGGCGACTCTAGGTGATGCTTATCTCAGACTAGTTTACGAAGCGGGGGACGTCAACTTGGGTCACCGCATTGATGGCGACCACGCGTGTGAGGACCTTCTTCTTGTGTTTGTTGCCGAGCCCGATGAAGGTGTGTAGCGAGCCGACGGTGTGTCCGAACCTGCCGGCGTTGTCGTTGTCCCTTGGTGGGTTGTTGTTCGGGTCCTCCCTTGCTCGCCTTGCCTTTTTGATCTCTTTGAGAGAATGGCAGTCCGCGGTTGTGTGGGTGGCATGTTTTCCCTCCCTGTTATGGTAGATGCAGGGCTGGTTGAGCAGGGCAGCGGGGTCAAATTTCGGCCTCGCCGCATTGTTGGCGTGGTAATTTCCGCTGTCGCGGTAGTTCCCTCCATTGCTGCGGTAGCTCTTAGGGTCACGTTGGCCATAGCCAGCGTTGGCGACGAAGTCGACTCGCCTATCCATGCAGCGTTTGCCGGTGATGCGGGTGTTGCTGTAGCGCATGTCGCGCTGTCGTCCGCTGTCGTGCCCCCTGGTGCGGCGTCTTCCTCCCGACTCATCGTCGAAGTCCTGGTTGGGGTCCTCCTCTGCGTTTCTCTTGGCTATCTCGAGGAGGTCGGGGATGTTGTCGAGCGTCCGGTAGACCCTCTTGATCTTAGCGACTAGGGGTTCGTACCAGCACACGTTCTTGAAGCAATGTATCGTCGTGTTCGGGTGGATACCGGAGGCATTGATCCACAGTTCCTGCAACCTTTGAATCCAGTGGCGGGTCGACTCGCGTTGTCCCTAGATGCATAGCTCCAGGTCCTCGATGGTGGTGGCGTGGATGTAGGAGCCCTCGAAGTGCCCGACGAAGGCATCCCGCATTTCCTCCTAGGAGTCGATGCTATTGGCGGGGAGGGTGTTGATCCATTGCCAGGTCGCACCCTCCATCATCAGTGGGAGGTAGCAAGCGGCTAGCAGGTCGGTGTGGCCACCGATTCCCATCGCCATGAGTTATGTGTCCAGCCAGACCACTGGATCATACATCGGGTTGTACTTTTCGATCTCCTTGGGCGCCTTGAAGTCGGCGGGGTACTTTTGCCCTCGGATCATAGGACCGAAGCACTGGGGGCCGACTCGGGCTGAGCGAGCCCCTAGGTTTAGGGTCGCCGTGGTTACTGAGGTTGTGCCTCAAGTCGTTGGGCTTGCACGCCCGCCAAGCCTGGTTACTGACGATGTGCATGCGGTCGCGGCTTGTTGGTGGAGAGTGCGGGGTTGGAGACCCGTGGCTGGTTTGCCATGGGCTGCGGTTGTGGGCAGGTCACTGTGTTGGCGATGGTGGGGTGACTGCTTGAGACCACCCTGCTTGCCGAGGAGCGAGAATACATCCGCCCCCGCGGTTCGCCAGGACGTGGCCTTGAACGTTGGAGTTCAGGCAGGTCCTAATGCGACACTGGTAGTAGAGCGATTGCTCCCGCGCTGTTTCCCACTCGAGGTGGAATCTCTCGCGCTCGGCGAGCTCATTGCGCTTCGCCTCCGCGAGTCGCAGGCGGGCTTCCTCCACCTCTGTGGCCGTGGCGGTTGGCGGGATCGGCATGGAAAATGGATCTGGCAGAGCGACCGTGCTGCCCGCCATGTAGATCATGTTGAAGCAATTGGATCTGGCGCAGAAGTCCTCAAGGGACTCCGAGCCAGAGTAGGAGTCGAAGATCCCAAGGATGGAGGAGTCCTCGAAGTCCTCAGGGTTGGAGACCCGCGTGATGGAGTCCTCCTGTGACGCTGCGGTGATAGATCCGTCGACCGAGGGAGGGGTCACGGAGTCGGCGTCGTCGTGGAGGGCCGCGTCGTCCGTGTTGACGTTGGTCCTGGCCGCGCTGCTAGCGGCCGAGTCATACTTGGTGGCGAGGCTCCTGATGGAGCAGACCTGCTCCTCCGAGAGCAGATCGCGGTGTGGCGGCAATCCGCCAACGATCATCGTCGCCACTGGGTCGACCGCGCCGGTGAAGCCGACGAAGAGGTTGATGGAGCCGACCGGCATTATCGCCCTGTGGGTGATCGGACGCGACGCCAGGATGTAGGTGCTGGGCAGGATCTGTAAGATCCCGCCGATAGCAATCATGCGGCCGGTGGAGATCGGTCGATCGATCGGTGAGTAGGGTCTCGCTGCAGAACTCAGGCTAGTCCGGCTGGTCCCCACGGTGGGTTCCACTGTCATGGAAATGGCCGTGGCAGTCGCTGCTACTGGCAGCGATTGATTGAATCAGGGGCGAGAGATGACGGCCATCTGCGGTGTGAGATGGGGGCGGATGCACATGGTTTACCCAGGTTCGCCCCTGGAGGGTAAAGACCTACTCCTGCTAGATTAGATTGATGGAGAGAGAGTTACAGGGGTGGCGAGCTCGTCGTCTAAGCAGTGAGTCGCTTGAAGGGGTGTATGATGGAACGTAAGTCCTCAGGATACCCTAGGGAGGTTTATATATGAGGCACCTCGCTAGGGTTTATAGTTTACAACCGAACAAGATATGGATTCGGAGGCTTTGACCTAATCCGACTGGACTTCGAGTACGCTTCTGGGCCTCCAGTCCCCAGTCACCAGGCCTTCTCCTTAGTCGCATTCCAGTCACCGTCCTGCATGCCCACTCGCGAGACCTTTGGCCCAAACGGAACGTCCTGCTGGGCATACCACATTCGGCATATCCCCATCACCCAAGGAGATAAAATTTTCTATGTGTTGCAGATTCACTTCACGGCAACAAATAACATTGCCAAATATGAAGCACTACTGCATGGAATCCAGATTGCTAAAGATATTGGCATTCGACGATTAATGTGTTATGGAGATTTGGATCTTGTTTCTCAACAAGTGTCCGATATTTGTAATGCAAATAAGCACATGGCAGCATATAGATCTGTCATGGATGAACTATCGAAATCGTTCGAAGGGTTTGAGGTTCAACACATCCCTAAGGGTTTGACGTTCAACACATGCCTCGAACAGAAAATGAGGAGGCAGATGCATTATCTCGAATAGGCTCTGCACGGAAGAAGGTCCCGGATGGCGCTTTTTTAGAGCACCTCAAAGTCCCCTCTATAAAAGGAGTATATGAGGAATCCAACCAAATCCGACTCACCTTTAGTGGCAGTTCTGGCTGTAATTCCCAGCTAGACCCAATCCTACATTGATTTCTTGGTAGATGGCAAATTACCTGAAGACGAGGTTCTAAGCCGACAGATCGTTCGACGAGCAAAAACCTATACAATAGTAAATGGTGAGCTCTATAAGCGGAGTGTGTCTAGGGTCTTTTAGCGCTATGTATCTGAGGAAGGAGTGGAAATACTAAGGGAAATCCACGAAGGCGAATGCAGTCATCACGCTAGAGCCAAATCTTTAGTGGCTAAAGCTTTTAGACACAGATTTTTCTGGCTTACAGCTAAGGCAGATGCCCAACAGCTAGTCAAGATCTGCGAAGGCTACCAAAAATACGCAAACAAGCTCATGTTCCGGCTGATCAGCTGCAAACAATACTCATAACATGGCCCTTCGCGGTCTGGGAGCTTGACATGGTAGGACCATTGAAACAGGCTCCAAGTGGATTTACTCACCTCTTAGTGATGGTGGATAAGTTCACAAAATGGATTGAGGCTAAACCCGTCAGAAGTTGTGATGGAGCAACAGCCAAAAGATTTGTTGAGGATGTCATAATCTGATTGGTTATCCACATAGCATTATTACGAACAATAGGAGTAATTTTTCTATGGGAGAGCTTGCCAAATTCTGCAACGAACAAAATATCCAGCTTTACATTGCGTTAGTCGCACATCCATAGGCTAATGGACAAGTTGAAAGAGCAAATGGTTTAATCCTACAAGGCCTAAAACCAAGACTCGAAGCACCACTACGTCGTGCTGCAGGGGCTTGGGCAAAGTAATTACCCTATGTGATGTGGAGATTCAGAACAACTCCGAACAGGTCAACCGGATACACACCTTTCTTTTTGGTCTATGGCACAAAAGCAGTTCTTCCTAGCGAATTGATTCACACTTCTCCCCGTGTTGCTGCATATATTGAAGAGGATACCTAAATTTCTCGACAAAATCATCTCGATTTAATAGAAGAAGTGCGCGTCTTTGCTGAAATGAGATCAAAAGCCTATCAGCAGAACTTACGCAAGTATCATAGCCAGAGAGTCATAAACCGGTCTTTCAATAAGGGCGATTTGTGTAACATCCCAATTTCAGCAACCCTGATTAGTTGTCCAGAATGTAAAAATCAGGGGGAACAAAAACATTTTCTTGTTAAAGTGCTGAAGTGCTTGCTTGGGTTTGTTTGTGCTTATCCATCTGAATGTATAACATACGATATACTCCTTACCTCAATATCACTTGTCAAAAACTATTTAACAAAACTATCCTGCCTCGTTTTACATGTTCTCAAATGTTTTGCCATTTAAAAACCTGAGCCAAGATGCCTTTGCAAACCAAAACTATTTTAGTAGATTCTATTAACAAATCTATGGAGAGCTGCATAATAGAATCTCCTTATGTTTCTAAATAGGACTTTCAACTACTCTTATCTCTAGGTTTTCCAAAACCGTTTTACAAAAGCTGTTGAATCCTACTCTTAGTAGAAATACCAAGGACTCTCACCTTATTCAACTCCATAATTTCAAAGTACCCATATCTACCTCAAGCTAGGATTGATGGTATCCATAGTAGTAGATTGATTTGCTTGGAAGATGAATTGCCTTGATCTGTTATCTAATGAATTACCTTGAGCCATTAGGTGATCATCTAAAACCCTTAACCAGATCAATTCTAAAGTGATCCATTGTAGAAGTTTCCAAATCAATGAAGACCAATACCAAGCATGGATCTATTATAATCAATATACACTTCAAAATCATCCACTTGATGATGCTTTGATACCTTGAAACCCATCAAAAACATCCCCACTGTTATTCTAGTAAAAAACCCTAAATCTGCTAAATTTGACTAAGTCTGGAAACTCCTTCAACATCACTTCTTTGAATGCCTCTCCTTCTCAACCCTGGTGCAATTTTGGTAATGCACTTGAACCATCTTGTAGACCATCAAAAGGACTACCAAGGACCACTTTTTTCTTTTGGCTATATCACCCTTTTAACCCGTTTGTTCTTGATGGTTTTCTAGGCAAGAAAATAACTTTTCTTCAAATCTTATCAACTAGCCTACTTGGTCAGAAGCTCACACCTTCATCCTACCTTCTTTGGACCAACTCTTTGCACGATTGTGTTCTACTAATAAAGGTATTTCAATACCTACTTCACTTGGTCCAAATGGGTCTTTGTGCTTCAAAAATCCAGAAGGTTTTGAAGGCTACTTGACAATCTGTTTTGGCACCCTTATTTTATTCAAAGTTTGAAATCCATTGTTGGCGAACTCAGGCATGATCAAGCTCAACTTCTTGTACCATGGTGATCCTCATTACTTGGTGTACCCATCCATATATTCCATGCCCCAAGGGGAGCTTTGATCTCCAAAATCCAACAAGGTTTTGTTGGTATGAAAATAACATCACCCTAGATCCCTTTCTCCTTGTCTTCTGCCAAAATCAAGATGGATTCCCAACACCCAAGGTATCACCTAGTGGATACGTATGGTTGACATCATATATCATGTAGATATTAAGTTATCAAATATTATCCATAATTATCATGGCCCAAAATCTATTTAATTCTTCTAAGGGACAAAAACTCCAAATCTCCCCTATGAAAGAAAGTTTGTTTTTCTCCAAAACACACCTCCAAATTTAGGCTCATATGAGGCCTATATATATCATACCCTATCCTCCCACTTAAAAATAAATATCCTTGAAGGGATTTAATAATTCTCTTTGCTCTTCTTCCTAAAGGGAAGAAACAATAAAGTAACATTTTAAATACTTTTATGCTCCAATAAATCTTGGGAAAATTCTTCAAAGTGTGACATCATATCTAGGACCATATCAAGCCAAAAGCCATCCTCGTCCAATTCAAAAATATCAAATCAAAGCCTAAAAACCATTTCTGCACTATTTGAATATTTGATATAATGTAAAGCGAAAATCATCAAATAAATCCCACAAAATTCCTGGAAGTGTGTTTTGACCCTACCTATCTACCAGCACCCTTAACTCACCTTGCCAAGATCAAAATTCAAGAGGTGCTTCATAAGCATAAAAATGGCAAATCTTGGATAATTAACAACATTGGGTTAATACTCCCTCAAACCCTCACCAAACCCCCACCCTTGATCACCACATCACCACTACATCATCTCTGGTCGACTCTCTACTGTAGCACTCACCTCTCCCTTGTTTCTTTCCTTTGGAAGTGAGAGAGATTGAGAGAGACTTGGCCTAGAATCTTTAAATATTGATCTTAAAACCACAACAGCTACAGCATGCCTCACATCTCCCTCTGTTCATGTCCCTGACTCCACTTACCCCCCCATCTGCACCACTGAGATCCAACCTAGCTCTCCCTAGTCCTCTCCCCCTCCCTTCTTTTCTTTCAACCGAGGTAAAAAGGGTGGAGCACCTGAGGCTCCTAGGGAAGAGACACCACCCCTCCTCTATCCCCATAGCCCAATAAGAGCCCGACACCCTCTCTCTCCCACCGAAATGGACAAAATCCAGCATGCACCACTCCCTTCGGTTTATAAGGACAGAGGCCACCCGACCCCTCTCTCCTGGATCATATCACCCCAAATCCTTCTCTGATCCACCCCAGATCCCCATCCACCCTTCCCTGGCTTCCCCTGCCTAGGAGCCCGAAGCTCCCTCCCATGGAGCAGCGAGTAAGGAGAAGGCCGTATCGGGGATACACTATTTCTTTTCTTCGTATTCTTTCTCTGGGAGGAGCTTCTAGGCAAGCCCTTTCGAACCTCGCCTTTACCTGCGACATGTAGGCGTCCGAGGAGGTGCCCTGGTGAGCACCGAAGCAAGCTCTGCAGGCGCGGATGCGCCCGACCCCTCTCCGACGTCTACTACACCCGTGCCACCCATCTTTCTTCACGGTGTGAAGCACCACGTCTCCTCCGCCACTTCCCCGTCGCCGGCCATCCGCCAGGTGAGCCCCCTAAACCTGCGCAGTCGCGTTTTATGATTTCGTCGTCGTGGTCGGTGTTCGAGGCAGAGGACGAACCCGAGTCGTCCATCATCTTCTAATCGAACGGCGGACAGGAGTCGATACCCCTTCGCTGCTCTGTTGCAGCTAACCGGCTAGACCCGACTGTCAGCTCTTCGATCTGGTCTCCAGCGCACGAATCCGTTCGCTGGACCAACAATAGCCCCATGCGGCCCACTTTCCCTAGAAAACCAGCCCGCCACCTTTTTCATTTAATAAATATTTCTAGATCTGCCTTTTTGGCTAGTAGATTTAATTCAAATAAAAATTGAAAACTAGTAGTAATTTCCCAGATACAAATTTACACATGTAAACAACTGTTTTCACTAACATGCAGAACAATCCCCGGTTCCAAAGAATTGTTATTATTTTGTGGGATTTAAGCTACACAAATGTATCCCTTGCATTAAATAGATTGCTTAGTAAGTTTGGTAAACCCAAATGGGATGAATACTTTTTCTTATGATTGATAATTAAGATAACTATCATATAGCATTGGTCTCATGCCAAGTTGAACTCTAGTTTTCCTGTAGCAAAAATAACAAAAACATCTCATCCTAGACTTTAGAAAATTCCCTCGGTCAATCCATGATAGCTTTTACACTAATTCCAACTCTCACTGATGAGGTATGTCAATAACTACCAAAACATTGGATATCACTACTTTTGAAGTCCCTGTTGAATTATGGGCATTTAAATACCTATGTCTAGGGTTGTTTCAGTCGAAAAATCACTACATGAGTTTTACAACTCCAAATTGGGTGATTCCAATTTATACAGAAATATAATTCAAGTACCCAGAATGTTTGCTTGGAATCATATCAAAATCATCTATATATTTTATATGGTGGAAACGACAAATTAGGTACAAAACTGAATTTGGGAATTTCCTGAGGGCATGATTGTAAATATTTTGAAGTGATTCCAACTCTCTCCAAACCAGTCCCTAAAATACCACTTAACCACCCAAGGAAATAATTTTTGGACACACGGAACTTTTATGGTGAATTATTTCCTAAAACTAGAGCTTTTATCACTAGAAAATGCATTGTAAATCAAAGGAAAATGCTAAAATAGTGAAACCACTTTTGTTGGTTCCATATTATTACTACCTATCTGATGGTAATATTTTTATACAATGGTATCCTACAGAACTTGGACCTTATATTAAAACCCCCTTAATTAAGTTGTTTTGGCCTCCAAATCATTAGAGAAAACCCACAAAGGCATTTCAAGTAATTCCACTTACGTAGAACCCAACTACTCAAAACCTACTAAATTGTAAAATTGTATTGTTCATTTCTTGATGTATGTATTGATACTTGTATGCCTTGTTTTGATTGTGGTATTGCTTGTTTGCATGTATACTCGATGACAGCATAGTTGCGATTGTATTGACGACGAGAAGAAGAGACATTATTATTATTATTAACTTTGGTATCCTTGGTTATCTAAAGAAGAAATCCAGGGAAATATATGTCATACTGCTAATCATAGGAAATCCACCTTCTTTCTCATAAACCTTGTCCTACTGTTTTACTTATGCATGTTTTACCTACTCTTTATGAACTGCATTGTTTTATTATATGATGAGTCATCTCTGGTAGTGGCTTGACTCCTCCAAACCATTACACTTTTCTACTATTAAGTACAACCCCCTTGATGACACCTACTGGTCCCTAGTATGATAGTTGGTGTATAACACCATATCCCTTTTGAGACCCCGTTTTAGCCAAAGCAAAACTAAGGATGGGGAACTTTCGAAAAAGTTTTACAACTGTTTTATGGAAAAACCTTGGTGAGGTTTTACCTACCAAGAGAAGTTTGAGAAAGGAAAAAGGTTTTTGCTTTACAAAATGTTGAAGGAAAGATGGAGTAAAAAGTTTTACAAAAACGCACCCGGTTCTTTGCAGTTTTGCCCGAAACATTAACCCATGTAACTACATTACTCCTAAATGGGAAGGGGCCAGGCTCGAAGTTTGTTTACTCTGGTAAGAGTTTCCTCGCAACTACTATAGGGGATGTCAAATCACCAGAGGCTGGGTATTCTCCTGTAAAGGTCCATTTGAGACATCGACCTGGAGAAGGAACGAACTGTCTACGGGAAGCCAGGCATTACTATGAGCCCCTTATTGAAAGAGCAAACTTTGTGCAGTGTAAAAAGCGCTCCGGTTGGCTTGGGAACTATATAGGGTGTCCCGATGTTGAGGGGAACAACACTCATAGGGTAGGCGCTTATACTAGAGTGGGCATTCCGAAGGTCTTGACCGGTTACTCGACCCACGATCGGTGTAGATCAGGGCAGGGTACCCGGATGGTGTGGGTAAAGTGTACAACCTCTGCAGAGTGTCAATCTACTCGAATAGCCAAGTCCTTGGTCATGGATGGTTGGGAAGGTTGTTGTAGACCGGTGCTAGTTCTGTTTTCAAAAAGGATTTGTGAAAAACAATGGATTTGGAAATGTTTTGACCATGGGATGGTCGGAAAGGATACATGTTTTGACCATGGGATGGTTGGAAAGGAATGAAAGGAGTTTGGTCATGGGATGACCAGAAGGAAGGAACAAATGGGTAATCCAATCCTAGTGTTTTCCAAAACTTTTCAAAAAGGTTTCCAAAAATGTTTTACAAATTTTTTCAACAAAGATATGTAGATGCTATATCTACAAGAGAAACTACGTGAGAAAAGAACCTTTCTTGGAGCCCTCCTACTACCACAGCCATATTGCATATCCTCTTGTTATTATTATTCTCTTAAGGTGGTTTGCGAGTACATTCAAAGTACTCACTGGCATTGTCCCTGGCTATTAACTTGGTCAGATCGCCAGAAGAAGGTGACGTTGATGACTATGCGAGCAAGGACGTTCTCCCAGTCAGCTGCCTGTAGGTTAAGGCATGGCTCGGGCTCTATGCTTGGTGAAGTTCCGCTGATGATTATTGATGTAGCCGTAATGGCATGTAAGGTATGACATGTATCCGCTTAAGTAATGGATGTTTACTTTGATACTTGTCGGTTATGTGCCACGACTAACTGATCATGGAATCGTGGTGTATGCATAACAGAGATTCTCAGAGGATTAATCCGGGGGCCCCACAGAGTTGGTATCAGAGCCATCCTGACTGTAGGAGAAACTTAGTTAGCATGGTCGTTAGACAGGAAAGTTATTTTGGAAACATCGGCTTTCAAAAACTAATTCCTCAAAACATTTTGAAAGATTCTACTTATTATCTCATTCTAGTTTAAATGATTTTGAAAATGACTTCCTCTATCCCTCATCCTAATTTCAAACCTATGGATTTCAAATAACTAGGACCTAGAACACGATGATGACATTGAGGCCAAAATGAAGAGAAGCAACTACCAGCAAACACAAGGAGACTACATGATCGGCCTACTAGCAGAATCCTCATACTTATAAGAAATCAAGAGCTGCACTATCGATAAGCTCCCAATGTGTTGGTGAAGGCTTCATACGCAAGATAGTGACCCTAACCTCAAGAACGGAAATATCTAGGATCAATAGTCCTAAGATAGGATTCCTCCACAACGCGAGTAGTTAACTCCTTGGTCCCTATAATTGGTCGTGTTTGCTTGCCTAAGTGCATAATGTGTTGCTTGATGTGTGTTGTTTGCAAAAGACATTGCGACTTCATCGCTCTGTTCACCTCATATGTGTGTTGTGGTTTGTTCCAACCTTAGTCAAACGTGACTCGAGGATCGATACCCCACCTAGTGCCTCAGGAACCCCTGTTTGTTGTCTGTAATGAGAACCCTACTAACCTCGGGAGTTATGAGAGTTAAAGTGCCCCAAGAACCAGGATCTCGATATCATCAAATTAGAGCGACTAGAAGATCTCTCCTCCGCAGGATGGCCTACTTTGTCAATTTCAACTGTCAAGACTCGTCACCACCCCTGCATGCCAAGTACTCACCTGTAGACAATAGAAAGAATCCCGCGAAGCCGGAAGTCCACCACTGAAGGATCCTCACTATCCATAAGAAACCATAAGACCTGCTAACCAAGACAAGAAGTGAAGACTTGTCTCCACTAACCTTTGGTATATTAGGACTTCCGACTGCCACTAAAATACTAACTATTCTAGTCAACCCTGCCCAAACAACGATAAGTTCCTCATCAGGAAGCTAGAGTACTCCAAAATCCTGAAGACAAGACTACATGAAGACAACGAGTCTACTCCGCCATCAAGCAGAAGCAAGATCAGGGATTCCAGTGAAGACGTCTCCTCTAAAGCTGGAGGCCTCTACCCTAACTGAAGACTAGCAAGAAGAGTCATTAACCGCTAATTTGCCCTGAGCTAACTCCTTAAGGCTTCACAAGAAAAACACCCTGACAAGGTTCTCACAATAGAATGACACTCGAGGAACTCAACTCAAGACCCTAGGAGATACAACCTTCTTTATCACCACGCCAGCATTTTAAGACAGAAGATATGAACCACCCTCGAAGGACCTTAGTGAAGCTCTAACGTGGAAATACTGATGTATTCTCGAGCTACCCTAGTTTAACACTAAGGGGGGAAAGACCTGCGTCTTTCCCACAAAAATAGACTAACCTCTGTTAGAAGCAACCTCAGGAGTTAGACCCAAAATCGTGAAGTAGGATACGATAATTCCTTATGAGAAATGATGTAAATCCTTATAGAAGGAAGATCACCCCTCACAATCTTGATTGAAGCCTGCTCAACACTCGTGCATTCAAGAAGATTGAAGTTCAACCGCACCGTCGTAGTGACCCCGTTCAAAGACAAAGCCGACAAGTTAGTGCGCGAGAAACACATGGCACTAACTCCAACACAATATCCCCTAACCTTACTCTCCTGAATCTCGGGACGAGATTCTTTTAAGGGGGAAAGGTCTGTAACATCCCAATTTCAGCAACCTTGATTAGTTGTCTAGAATGCAAAAATCAGGGGGAACAAAAACTTTTTCTTGTTAAAGTGCTGCAGTGTTTGCTTGGGTTTGTTTGTGCTTATGCATCTGAATGTATAACATAAGATATACTCCTTACCTCAATATCAGTCGACAAAAACTATTTAACAAAACTATCCTGGCTCGTTTTACATGTTCTCAAATGTTTTGCCATTTCAAAACTAAGACGCCTTTGCAAACCAAAACTATTTTAGTAGCTTCTATTAACAAATCTATGGAGAGCTACATAATAGAATCTCCTTATGTTTCTAGACAAGACTTTCAACTACTCTTATCTCTAGGTTTTCCAAAACCTTTTTACAAAAGCTGTTGAATACTACTCTTGGTAGAAATACCAAGGAGTCTCACCTTATTCAACTCCAACATTTCAAAGTACCGAAATCTACCTCAAGATAGGCTTGATGGTATCCATAATAGTAGATTGATTTGCTTGGAAGATGAATTGCCTTGATCTGTTATCTAATGAATTACCTTGAGCCATTAGGTGATCATCTAAAACCCTTAACCAGATCAATTCTGAAGTGATCCATTCTAGAAGTTTCCAAATCAATGAAGACCAATACCAAGAATGGATCTATTATACTCCATATACACTTCAAAATCATCCACTTGATGATACTTTGATACCTTGAAACCCATCAAAAACATCCCCACTCTTATTCTATTCAAAAACCCTAAATCTGCTAAATTTGACTAAGTCTATAAACTGCTTCAACATCACTTCTTTGAATGCCTCTCCTTCTCAACCCTTGTGCAATTTTGGTAATGCACTTGAACCATCGTGTAAACCATCATAAGGACTACCAAGGACAACTTTTTTACTTTGGCTATATCACCCTTTTAACCCATTTGTTCTTGATGGTTTTGCAGGCAAGAAAATAACTTTTCTGCAAATCTTATCAACTAGCCTACTTGGTCAGAAGCTCACAACTTCATCCTACCTTCTTTGGACTAACTCTCTACACGATTGTGTTCTACTCATAAAGTCCTAGCAATACCTACTTCATTTGGTCCAAATGGATCTTTGTGCTTCAAAAACCCAGAAGGTTTTGAAGGCTACTTGACAATCTGTTTTGGCACCCTTATTTTATTCAAAGTTTGAAATCCATTTTTGGCGAACTCAGGCATGATGAAGCTCAACTTCTTGTACCATGGTGATCCGCATTATTTGGTCTACCCATCCATATATTCCATGCCCCAAGGGGAGCTTTGATCTCCAAGATCCAACAAGGTTTTGTTGGTATGAAAATAACATCACCCTAGATCCCTTTCTCCTTGTCTTCTACCAAAATCAAGTTGGATTCCCGACACCCAAGGTATCACCTGGTGGATACTTAGGGTTGACATCATATATAATGTAGGTATTAATTTATCAAATATTACCCATAATTATCATGGCCCAAAATCTATTTAATTCTTCTAAGGGAAAAAACTCCAAATCTCCCTCTATGAAAGAAAGTGTGTTTTTCTCCAAAAGACACCTCCAAATTTAGGCTCATATTAGGCCTATATATCACACCCTATCCTCCCACTAAAAATTAAATATTCTTCAAGGGCTTTAATAATTCTTTTTGCCCTTCTTCCTAAAGGGAAGAAACAATAAAATAATATTTTAAATACTTTTATGCCCCAATAAATCTTGGGAAAATTCTTCAAAGTGTGACATCATATCTAGGACCATATCAAGCCAAAATCCATCGTTGTCCAATTCAAAAATATCAAATCAAAGCCTAAAAACCATTTCTGCAGTATTTGAATATTTGATATAAAGTAAACCAAAAATCATCAAATAAATACCACAAAATTCATGGAAGTGTGTTTTGACCCTACCTATCTACCAGCACCCTTAACTCACCTTTCCAAAATAAAATTCAAGATTTGCTTCATAAGCATCAAAAATGGAAAATCTTGGATAATTAACAACATTGGGTTAATACTCCCTCAAACCCTCACCAAACCCCCACCCTTGATCACCACAGCACCACTACATCATCTCTGGTCGACTCTCTACTGTAGCACTCACCTCTCCCTTGTTTCTTGCCTTTGGAAGTGAGAGAGATAGAGAGAGACTTGGCCTAGAATATTTAAATCTTGATCTTAAAACCAAAATAGCTTCAGCATGCCTCACATCTCCCTCTGGTCATGTCCCTGACCCCATTTACCCCCCTTTGCACCACTGAGATCCACCCTAGCTCTCCCTAACCCTCTACCCCTCCCCTCTTTTCTTTCAACCGAGGTAAAAAGGGTGGAGCATCCGAGGCTCCTGAGGAAGAGACACCGCCCCTCCTCTATCCCCATGGATTCGCACGACCTCACCACCGTACCTCTAGCCCAATCAGAGCCTGACATGCTCTCTCTCCCACCCTCATGGACAAAATCCACCATGCACCACTCCCTTCATTTTATAAGGACAGAGGCCACCCCGACCCACCTCTTCTGGCTCATATCACCGCAAATCCTTCTCTGAGCCACCCTAGATCGCCATCCACCCTTCCCTGGCTTCCCCTGCCTAGGAGCCCGAAACTCCCTCCCATGGAGCTGCGAGGAAGGAGAAGGCCGTACCAGGGCTACACTAGTTCTTTTCTTCCCATTCTTTCTCTGGCTGGAGCTTCTAGGCAAGCCCTTTCTTACCTCGCCTTTACCTCCAACATGCAGGCGTCCGAGGAGGTGCCACAGCGAGCACCGAAGCGAGCTCCGCAGGCGCGGATGCACGCGACCCCCCTCCACCGTCTACTACACCCGTGCCACCCATCTTTCTTCGGAGCGTGAAGCACCGCGTCTCCTCCGCCACTTCCCTTTCGCCGGCGCACCGCCAGGTGAGCCCCCTATACCCGCACAGTCACGTTTTAGGGTTTCGCCGTCGTGGTCGGTGTTCGAGGAAGAGGACAAACCCAAGCCGTCCATCATCTTCTAATCGAACGACGGACAGGAGTCAATACCCCTTTGTTGCTCCGCTGCAGCTGACCGGAAGGACCTGGTTGTCAGCTCTTCGAACTGGTCTCCCACGCGTGAATCTGTTCGCTGGGCCGAAAACATCCCCATGCGGCCCACTTTCCCTGGAAAACCAGCCTGCCACCTTTTTTATTTAATAAATATTTATAGATCTACCTTTTTGGCTAGTAGATTTAATTCAAATAAAAATTGAAAAATAATAGTAATTTCCCAGATCCAAATTTACACATGTCAATAACTGTTTTCACTAACATGCAGAACCATCCCCGGGTCCAAAATAATTGTTATTATTTTCTAGGATTTAAGCTACACAAATGTATCCCTTGCATTAAATAAATTTCTTAGTAAGTTTGGTAAACCCAAATGGGATGAATCCTTTTTCCTATGATTGATAATTAAGATATCTATCATATAGCATTGGACTCATGCCAAGTTGAACTCTGGTTTTCCTGTAGAAAAAATAAAAAAACATCTCATCCTGGATTTTAGAAAATTCCCTCAGTCAAACTATGGTAGCTTTTACCCTAATTCCAACTCTCACTGATCAGGTATGTCAATAACTACCAAAACCTAGGATATCACTACTTTTGAAGTACCTATTGAATTATGGGGATTTAAATACCCTTGTCTAGGATTGTTTCAGTCGAAAAATCACTACATGAGTTTTACAACTCCAATTTGGGTGATTCCAATTTATACAGAAATACACTTCAAATACCCCGCATGTTTCCTTGGAATCATATCAAAATCGTCTATATATTTAATATAGTGGAAAAGACAAAATAGGTACAGAACTGAATTTAGGAATTTCTTGAGGGCATTCTGGTAAATATTTTGAAGTGATTCCAACTCTCTCTAAACCAGACCATAAACTCCTACTTAACCATTCAAGGAAATAATTTTTGGACACACAGAACTTTTATGGTGAATTATTTCCTAAAACTAGATCTTTTAGCACTAGAAAATGCATAATAAATCAAAGGAAAATGGTAAAATAGTGAAACCACTTTTGTTTGTTTCATATTATCACTACCTATATGATGGTAATATTTTTATACAATGGTATTCTACAGAACTTGGACCTTATATTAAAACCCGATTAATTAAGTAGTTTTGGCCTCCAAATCATTAGAGAAAACCCACACAGGCATTTCAAGTAATTCCACTTGCGTAGAACCCAACTACTAAAAACCTACTAAATTGTTAACTTGTATTGTCCATTGCTTGATGTATGTATTGATACTTGTATGCCTTGTTTTGATTGTGGCATTGCTTGTTTGCATGTATACTCGATGATAGCGATAGTTGCGATTGTATTGACGACGAGAAGAAGAGACCTTATTATTATTATTATTGACTTTGGTATCCTTGGTTATCTAAAGAAGACGTCCAAGGACATATGTGCCATACTTCTGATCACAGGCAAGCCACCTTCTTTCTCATAAGCCTTGTCCTACTGTTTTACTTATGCATGTTTTACGTACTCTTTATAAACTGCATTGTTTTATTATATGATGAGTAATCTCTGGTAGTGGCTTGGATCCTCCAAACCATTACACTTTTGTACTATTAAGTACAACCCCCTTGATGACACCTACCGGTCCCTAGTATGATAGTTGGTGTATAACACCATATCCCTTTGGAAACCCTGTTTTAGCCGAAGCAAAACTAAAGATGGGAAGACTCGCGAAAAAGTTTTACAACTGTTTATGGAAAAACCTTGGTGATGTTTGACCTACCAAGAGATGTTTGAGAAAGGAAAAAAAGTTTTTGTTTTAAAAAAATGTTGAAGGAAAGATGGAGGAAAAAGGTTTAGGAAAACGCACCCTGTTCTTTCCAGTTTTGCCAGAACAATTAACTCGTGCAACTACATTACTCCTAAATGGGAAGGGGCTAGGCTCTGTAACTACCTCGGTGAATTACGCTCTTAGTTGCATGCCTGGATGAGCGAAAGTGGTCAAAATAGTATGGTGGGGCCCAGGGGCCACTCACAGGTAGACCTTTCGGCCGTCCTAACCACTTCCAGAACATCGGGACAAGAACGAGCAGCGTAATCGGCAGGCGAAGGGATCAACTACATACACAAGTGAGTATGTATGCAAGCCACCATACAACAGTTTTCAGAGCCATTCCATCTAAAAAGAAATAGAAATATGGCAACTCCATACGGCAAGATCCAAATATCATAGATAGAGATAATAATTTAGGATAACTCCTCATACATCAAACATCAGAGTACCAGGCGGAAGCGGAAAACAAGATCCGAGTACGGATAAGAAGCAAATCGGCATAAGATGCCACATAAATAAACACATCCCGCCCACAGATCTCACGAATCCCCATTCCCGAAATCTCTACACCGAGTGATCGTTGCCAACATCATCCGTCTCCTCCACCCAGTATCCATCTTGCGAATACACCTGTTCATCTGAATCAAACAATTTATCATGTGAGACCCTAGGGGTACTCAGCAAGTCTTTATGCCTCTAAAGGGGACATATACCTAGGGTGACGCAATTGCAGCAAAAGATAATAACTAACAAGTCTATAGATACTCGCTAACCATCCGCCTAACCAATGATAGACGGATGTCCGTTAATTAGGAACAACAGTTATAACAGTATAAAGTAACAGATCCATCCTCCTTCTCGCTTACCAACAAGAAAGCGGACGAACAACCCATCCGTTGGCAGTTTTATTAACCATTCCATGAGTATTGCACTATTTACTAGTCAGGTACTTAGTCAAATTAAAAGCGGTACTTTAGTTATATTTGTCTATGATCGAGAAACTGTGCTCTAAGTCATCCATAACCACGGACACGGCTTTCAGAAAGATTTACCCTGCAGGGGTGCACAAATAGCAACACACACTCGATCAACCTCGGAAAAACCAACTCAAAACCCAACGAGGCATTCACGACAAAGCGATCACAGGATTCAGAAATATTTCAGGGGGCCACCCCACTAAGCTACCCGCAACGAAGTTGGCCGGCTCCGGAATGGACCCAGGGTTTGCGACGACGGTTGTAAACGACTACGAACCCGAAAATATGACTGGGCTTGTCGATACCGCGAAAACATGGTGCGATCCAAAACAGTACAGGTGCTCCACGCCCAATCTTAAATAAAACAGTAAGCATGGCATAAGTACAGAATAGTAACAAAGCCCAAACTACTTTGTGGCCCCAAGAAGGAGAAATGAATCAAGCTCTGGCTCAGGGAGGTCCATAAGGCCTCCCGGATGTGGATAGTGCGAATAGTCAAGGAACAGGAATCAAGTACTCGAGGTCCTACAGGACACAAATGAGCATGAAAAACCAAATAGCAGATATTGCTCACCGGTGCCTCTTTCATTAGTTATCCCATTACCACTCAGGTTAAGTTGTTTAGGTACCTCGTTATCCATCAGACACTCACATACCCTACACATGCTATTCTACGACTCGCATGGCTCAAACAACTCCTGTAGTAAGGGCTCATGGGATGGAGGAACAAGCTTCGGTGGGGTTTAAAAGTAAAGGCTATGAACTACTTGGGATTCAATTTAATGCAATCGCGACTCAATGATGCAAGAATAAGATAGAGGCAATAGGTACTATATGTATGCAAGCATGTGGTAGTGCTTGCCTGGTAGCTCAGTTGAAGCGAGAGATGGATCTGGGTAGAACTCCTGTGATTCCTGATAATTCTCCTGCTGGGCGTCTATTCGAAGAAGAACCAAACGAACAAGGGCCACCATAAATAAAGTGCACAAGCATATGAATAAATGCGACAAGCAAACAAGCATGCCATGATGAATGATGCACAATTTAAATGGCAATAATGTAGCATGGCAAGGGTGAGGTGTGGGGACAAGAATAATTCACTTTATTATTTATTTAATCAAGTTTTATTGCCATAAACAGTTCTGATTTTTAATAATGACATGATGCATGCTTCAATTCAGAACATGGAATGCATAGATAGAACGGGCTCGTCGCGCTGATCGATTTAGACATATTATTTTTCGAATTTGGAGTTGTAGATTTAAAGTTATTAATTAATTAAGAAAAGGGCATTTTATTGTATTTTTAATCATCTCGAAAATTTAAAGTGGTCAAACATTATTTTGAATAGCATATTTGGATTCCTCACATTTTTCTGATTCCAAAACATATATCATTTGTATTATTTGGAATTAGAATTCAAAAGTTATTAAAAACAGATTTAAATTTGTATTTAAACATTTTTTGAAAATGTTTTAATTAAAACAGAAAACTGCCAGACTTTTTCTACTCAGCTCTAGCTACCCACAGCCACCGACATGTGGGGCCGTGCTGAGCTGGCGAAAAACCGCGCGCAGAAATTTTTCTCACCGCGAGGGTAGTCAGCCCGTGAGGCTGACAGGTGGGGACATTGGCCTCGCGGGTCCACTGCGTGCGCGGCCAGCCGGTGGGCGACACGTGGCAGATCCGGGGGACTGCGGGTTGGGGTTTTTTGGAACCTGGGGTGTTTTCTATAAAAACTCCCGCGGAGGCATACAGGTGGAACCGAGAGGAGCGCGGGTTGAGGAATCAAAAAGGTTGGGAGGGGAATTGCAAAGTAGCCACTGCTACTGTTTCTCTTCTCTGTTCGTCTGACGAAACTGATAGAGCGCAACGCGCGGCGAGATGGGGGTTCGAACCCGCGACCTGGGCGTGCGCGCAGAGGCCGGAACCAGTGCGGTGGGGTGAGGGTTGTTGACAGGAGTGAACTAGGCGGCCAGGTAAGCGGTTGCGCGACGCGATGACGTGTAGAAGCTCGCGCTCGCCGGCGCACAGAGAGTGCTCGGCACAACGTCCGGCAAGGCTAGGCAGCGACGACGAGAGAGAGGATGTCAGAGAGGGAGGGTGGCTCACCGTGAGGTTGATGGTGGAGGCGGATCAGCTTGGGACGCAGGGGATCGTCGGCGACGCAGGCGCACACTCGGCTAGGGTTTCGGTCGGCATTGTCAGCGTTCCGCGGGGCTGGACCTTCTACTCCTTGTTTGCGGGCACAGGGCGTCGCAGGGGACCTCGCTGGCTTCCTCGACAACCTCCACGCCATGCCCGCCTGCTGGAACGAGGGGACGGTGGAGGACACCGACGGTGGCCGGCGGTGAAAAGGAGTGGAGGCAGGGGGAGAAGGGAACGGCACAGCGGCCAGGGGTGGATCTGGGCAGGGCAGAGGAGACGTGGGGGAGTGGATATGGACGAGAGAGGAGAGGGGTGCTGTGGGAGGCGTGGTGGAGGAAAAAGGTGGCTCGGCCACCTTTTTCTTCCTCTCCTCGAGCATGTGCTCGTACGGCTTGGCAGGGGCGTGGGGTGGCTGCAAGTGGGGTCGGGGCGAGGACAAGGAGCAGCAGGCTCGGTGGTGGGGCTGGCTTGGCAGAGAGAGAGAGAGCTCGGGTAGGAGCTAGGGTTAGAGGGGCTCGGGTTAGGGGTTGATAGAAGGGGGTAGCTTCGGCATGGGGAGAGAGAGAGCTGGGGTGTGGTGAGGGTTAGGGTTTGAGCATGGACAAGCCAAGATCAAGCAAGGGTTTAGGGTTGTTGTGATCTACAAGATCATGCATGATGGGGTGAAAGGGTTTTGTTGGACCCATGGGGATGGTGGAGAGAGATGGAGGGGAACTCAACAAAAGAAATATCCACTCAAAAACAAAGAGAAAACAAAGGAGCTAAAGATGGTGGTGATGATCTTGCATGGCCCATGCATATTCAATAAATTCCATGTTAGTTTTTGTGAAAACAAAATGTTAATCATGGCATTTATACACATGCATTCCCAAAATATGGGGTAAGGCCAAGCTAAAAGAATGAAAATGGAATTATATTGGATGTTCCATGTGGAGTAGATGGAGATGCTCAAATTTGAATATAATTAGGACTTGCTAGTGTGTATGTCCCACTAGATGTTTAATAGTCTCAAAAATATTCCCACATGAGCATACATTCCAACCAATCCATATGGAAGCTAGAAAAAGGGGTACCACTCACAAGGCATGCAAAGGTGGCTCCACATATCAATAATGTGAAAACAACATGATGCTAATGTGAGGGCATGTGAAAAATAGGAGTGGATTCATCCCAACCCACATGAGCTAGATTTAATGCCAAAGGAAAAGTGTAAAAGCTCATGTATAATTAGGATGGTGGAATTATAAGGTGGTGACAAGGCAAAGGTGGTGCAGTAGAATAAAAGATCTGCCCCCAACTCAACTTGGGCATCAAGCATATATCAAGAACCAAATACAATATATCAAGAGCCAAATACAATTACTAATGCATATGAGAGAAGAACCAATGAAAAGGGCTTTATATGATTCTCAAATGCAAGGTGGCATGATGACATGAGCATGCTATAATTGTGATGCAACCAATATATGTAGGGAGTAGCAATTATATTACTAGACCATGTAGCATTACATAAGTTAGACAGATGGGATGCTACAACTCTCCCCCACTAAACAGGAATCTCGCCCTGAGATTCTAGGAAGAAGAAGAAGACACAAAGAGGGTAGGATACTTGGCACGGAGCTCATCCTCGCGTTCCCAAGTGGCTTCATCAACGGAATGGTGTGACCACTGCACCTTGCAGAACTTGATGGACTTGTTGCGAGTCCTTCTTTCTGCGACTTCTAGAATTTTTATGGGGTGTTCTTGATAAGACAGATCTTCTTGGAGATTGATGAGTTCATGGTCCACGGTCCTGCCGGGATCCTTGAAGCACTTCTTGAGTTGAGATATATGGGAAACATCATGGACCTTGAGTTTTTCAGGGAGCTCAAGAGCATAAGCAACTTCTCCTCTTCTTCCACGAACTTTGAAAGGACCGATGTATCTAGGAGCCAGCTTTCCTTTGATACCAAACTGGTGCGTGCCTCTCATGGAGTGACACGAAGGTAAACGATATCACCAGGGACATACTCCATGTCTGTGTGCTTTCTGTCATAGTTGCTCTTCTGGCAACTTTGAGCAACCTTCAGATTTTCAAGAATGATGTGAACCTTCTCCTCCGCTTGAGTTACAATGTCGAGGCCAAACAATGTTCTTTCACCTGCGCCCGACCAACCAATCGGAGTTCTGCATTTGCGACCATAGAGAACCTCAAATGGTGCCATCTTTAGACTTTTCTGGAAGTTGTTGTTGTAAGGGAATTCAGCATATGGAAGGCATTCTTCCCACTTCATGCCGAAGGAGATAACGCAAGCACGGAGCATATCTTCCAGAATCAGATTGATCCTTTCGACTTGTCCATGCGACTGAGGATGGTAAGCTGTGCTGAAGTTCAATTTTGTTCCCAAAGCATTTTGGAAACTTCCCCAAAATTTGGAAGTGAAGATGCTTCCACGGTCTAAGCTGATCTCAAGAGGAACCCCATACATAGAGACAATTATGTTGATATAGAGCTCAGCCAACTGAATTGCAGAAATTGTTTCCCTGACGGGAAAGAAGTGAGCCACTTTAGAAAGCCTGTTGATGACAACAAAGATTGCATTGTTGCCCTTTTGCGACCTTGGAAAACCAGTTATGAAGTCCATCTCTACTTTCTCCCATTTCCATTCTGGAGGCTTCAATGGCTGTAGAAGACCGGAAGGTTTCTGATGGACAGCTTTAACTCTGCGGCAGACATCACACTCGAAGACATACTTGGCACAACATTGTTTCAACCCAGGCCACCAATATTGTGTTTTCAAGTCCATGTACATCTTAGTGCTGCCAGGGTGGATAGAAAGAACTGAATCATGCGCCTCCTTGAGAACTTGCTCTCTTTAACCCGGGTAGTTCGGAACAAACATCCGGTGTTCAAAGAAAAGAGTGCCTTGGTCGTCGACGTGGAAGGACTCATACTTCGGAAGCTGAATGTTGGAGATGATGTTTTTAGTGTAAGGATCACCAAGTTGAATGGAGCGAACTTTTTCTTCCAAGAGTGGGGTTGCTAGAAGGTTCAGAAGATACCCTTGATCCACAATTTCAAGGTTGAGCTTGCGGAATTCCTCGCACAAGAGAGGTTGTTGTTCTTCCACATGAGGTTGTTGACATAAGCTTTTCGGCTGAGAGCATCGGCCATGACATTAGCTTTGCCTGGAGTGTAGTTGATGGTCAAATCGAAATCATTAATTGCTTCAATCCACCTTCTCTAACAAAGGTTGAGATCAGGCTGTGTGAAGATATATTTCAGACTCTTGTGATCCGAAAAGATCTCGCAACGGTTGCCAAGCAAGTAGTGCCTCCATACTTTCAAAGCAAAGACAACTGCTGCGAGTTCGAGGTCATGTGTAGGATAGTTGATCTCATGCGTCTTCAACTGTCAAGAGGCATAAGCAACAACTTGTTTTTCTTGCATAAGGACCGCACCCAATCCTTGCAAGGAGGCATCACAGAATATCTGGAAAGGATTTGATGTATCTGGAGGAATCAGGACTGGTGTGGAAGTGAGCTTCTCTTTGAGTGTTTCAAAGCTTGCTTGACATGCAGGAGACCAAAGGTATTTCTTGCCTTTCTTGAGGAGATCGGTAAGAGGCTTCGCAATCTTCGAAAAGTTCTGGACGAAGCGACGACAGTAACTAGCCAAACCAAGGAAACTCCAGACTTCTTTGACATTTTTGGGTGGAAGCCAGTCAACAATTGTCTTAATAGTTTCTGGGTTGACGGCAATGCCCTTGGCAGAGATGACGTGACCAAGGTAGGTGACTTGAGGCAGCCAGAACTCACACTTGGAGAACTTTGCATACAGGCGGTTCTCACGAAGCTTGTTTAGGACACACCAAAGGTGTTCTTCATGTTCTTCCTCTTACTTAGAATAGACTAGAATGTCATCCAGATAGACCACAACGAACTTATCAAGATACTCTATGAAAACCGAGTTCATAAGCCTCGAGAAGGTGGCAAGTGCGTTGGTGAGACCGAAAGACATGACCGTGTACTCATAAAGGCCATAGCGGGTGGTGAAAGCTATTTTGGAAATATCTTCCTTGCGAATCTTGATTTGATGATATCCACTTCTCAAATCAAGCTTAGAGAATACCACAGCTCCAGCTAGCTGATCGAAGAGATCATTAATCCGCGGAAGGGGATATTTATTCTTGATGGTTTTAGCATTGAGAGCCCGATAGTCCACACAAAGTCTATCAGTCTTGTCTCGCTTCTTCACAAAGATGGTTGGGCTACCCCAAGAAGAAGTACTGTGCTGAATGAAACCCAACTTCTCTTGTTCATCAAGCTGACGTTTGAGTTCAGCCAACTCAGCAGGACCCATTTTATAAGGCCGCTTGGAGATAGGAGCGGTACCAGGTTCAAGCTCAATCACAAACTCGACCTCACGATCCGGAGGCATACCTGGCAACTCTTCAGGAAAGACATTCGGGAACGCACAGACCACCGGAACACTCTGAATAGCTTCCATAGCATCATCATTCAGAGCCGCCAAAGAGAAAAGCTGAATTGCAGGAGTCAGATGTAGTGACCTCGGATCGTTAAAGATCCTAAGTCCCTGTGATTAACATGCTAGTCCCTGGATCAATAGCTAGCACTCACAGTCGATGAAATATCATGTAAAACACAAGTCAATATTACACGAATAATCCAGAGTATATTTATTACAACTTGCATAGCTTATAGCTAGCTCAAATAAAACAGCGGAAACTAAATAAAACTTGAGTCCATCAACGCCTCAGGCTAGCTGCGTGAAGACCCGCGATCCCTACGCACCTTTCAATATTCGGATTCTGCACACATAAGACGTGCAGCCAACAAGTTGGGTGAATACTTTGAATGTATTTGGCAAATTACACCAAGGAAGGAAACATGACTAACTCTACATGCAAGGCTAAGAGTAGGCTCCGGGGTTCATTTGCGTAAAGCCAATTTTTTTTCAGTGTAATAAGAAAAGAGAGGAAAGCTTTCCCTACTTTGTAAACTTTGATAAATAGTATAGGGTCGAATGGAACACGAGGATATTACTCACCAAGTGCCCAATCAACCTAACACTTGGATATTACACACCAGGTGGCACTTGGATATTACGCACCAAGTTACTTGGATATGACACACCAAATTCCCAAATTCCCACCTATTAGCGATATTACGCACGCCATAGGGTTTGAAAAACTTTTGTTTGAAAAGAGAGAGGAAGATCTTTCAGAGGCTCCATCCTTCAGATGCTCAATGTTGTTCTATTTCCGTGAACACGGCTGATCGATCAGATTGCAATACTCTCGAGAGGTCGTGCACTTTCCCCACAATCCACGATCAAGTCCTTTTACAGACAAGACCATGGCGAAGCCTTCCCTTAGTAGCCCCTCTACCAGCTGGATCCAACCGTGCCAAGAACCTCCAAATGTTGGTACCCTGGTGAGGTTTCCCACTAAGTACTAAGCCAAGACAGAGCCCATATGTATTGTGGTTGCACGGGAAGCTTCTGAATTCTGAAACATGGCAGACTTCTTTGATTCCTGGGCGGCCGTCCTCCACCAAAATCTCACTCGTTGTCCCGACAACCATTCCGCCCAGAAGAAAACTTAGTTTTATTTTGAAGGGGTTTTGGAGAAGAAAAGTTCGCTCGAGAGAGCTATCATACGTAGAAAATTCTTGAGTCTTTCGAACCCTCCCAACGATATTTGATATATATAAGTATATAGCATAGCAAACATAACTTAGAAAAACAGGACAACCTATTGGGATAGAAAATCCTAAGCATAGAGCTACTCATGGCATACTACAAAACCGCACTTGCAAAATAGTACTAAGAAAATCTACCAAAATCCTACACATGCATACTATAGAATTTTGAAGTGTAAAACATGCATAGTCAAAACTGGGACATTGATATGAACAAGTGGTGTAACTTGCCTTGATCCGAGCAGCAATCTACACAACAAAACTCCTCAGCGCACTCCGAGCAATCTAACGAAACAAACATGGGATCAATCACGTTTTGCACAAAACAATCCAGGAAGTCAAATATGCATGCATGCAACATGGTAAAATGCAAGAGTGGATTTGATTTCGACCAAGGGTTTTAACCAGGGGTGTTGTTGAGTTGGGGATGTCATTAGGAATGATCTCCCACAGATTTTTAAGTATTTTGGGTTAAACCCTAATTAACCAGGCTTGAAACTAGATCTATAGCTCTAATCTACCTCGAAAAAGATATAAATACCCTAAGCAAGATATGACAATTTTCTACAGAAGGTATTGCCAAAACAAAGCCAACGCAACAAGAATCAACTAAAACGGAGCTACGGATAATTTTCTAGGATTAAAATACTCTAATCTAAACTTTTAATTCTACTGCAAGATTGCTGTGGCAAAACAGTAATATTATTGTAGATCTGTGTTCTACTCGAGAATATGAATACAATGGTATATTATACGCAATTTTTGGACTATTAATCGAATTACTATGAATTTTACAAGATTCAGCTATTTCTGCCTATAAAAAAAGAAAAGGGAAAAAAGGGGCCAACGACGCGGCGACACGTGGCGCCACGTGAGTGGGCCAGCGGGGCACGCGTGACAGGACGCGGGGGCGACGCGGCGTCGACGTGGCGCTGCCACGCGGCGCGACGCGGTTGGCCCGCGGGCGGCGGCAGATCTGGGCCGTTGGATCTAGATCCAACGGTCGGCGAGGGGGAGGGGCGCTTACCGGCGGCGGCGACTGGCGGGCGGCGGCGCTCCTCCGACGATGGTCGGCGGCGGCGGAGATGCTCCTCCGGCCCGGCGAGCTAGTCGGCGGGGAACGGCTCCTCGTCACGGTCACGTTCCCGGGGGCGGCGGCGGGCGACGGCTGCTTGCGGCGGACGGCGGCGGGCTCCGGCGAGCAATCCGGCGGCGCTCGGTGGAGGTGGTGGCAGAAAAAGAGGCTAGGGTTGACTGGGGAGGCGTGCCCGGCTTTTATAGGCAGAGACCTGGCGCGGACGTCGCGGAGTCCGCGCCGGAATCGGCGGCGGCGGTTGCGTGCTGGCGGCGGCGGCGGGCGAGACCGAGCCGGATTCGGCGGGGAGGCGGCTGACAGGCGGGCCCCGCCTGTTAGCGGCTGCGGGTGCGCGCGGGCGTTGGCGGGCTGGCGGGCGCGGGCGGCTGGCGGCTGCGCGTCGCCCACCCGGCCAGGCGGCAGCAGATAGCCCTGGGCTGGCTCGGCCGGCCCAGGTAGTTTAGTTTTTTTTTAAAACTTTTAATAATTTCTGAATTGCTATTTATTTGATAACTTTTGCAAACTGACTCCAAATTAGACGAAACTTGTTTTTAAAATTTTGTAAAAAGGAGAGGGTTAGGATAGGATTATAAAATAACACTTTTGCAAAGGTTTTGGTGGTTAAAAAGGTTTTACCCCCCTTTTGTCCATAAGTGATTATGGGGTTTGAGAAATACCTGATGCAAATTTTTCGATATGCGATGCTATGATGCAATGATATGATACATGCTTACTAGTAACATCTGAATTTACAAAATTTGGGATGTTACAAACCTACCCCCCTTAAGAAGAATATCGTCCCCGAGATTCAGATTGGTTAGCAAATAGGTGTGGGTGTTCTTTCTTCAGATCTTCTTCACGTTCCCATGTGGCCTCTTCCTCGGAATGGTGATTCCATTGAACTTTGCAGAATCTGATAGTCTTGGTACGAGTAACTCTCTCGGCTGATTCCAGGATCCTGGTGGGCTTTTTCCTCATAAGTGAGGTCGTTATCTAATTGAACTTCTTCCAATGGAACTGTATCATTTAGTGGGGTTTCAGCCATTTCTGGGTGACACTTCTTTAGTTGCGACACATGGAAAATGTCGTGAACTGTTAACATTTCGGGTAATTCCAACTGATAGGCAACTTCCCCTCTGCGACCCAAGATTTTGTAGGGCCCTATGAATCGGGGTGCTAACTTACCCTTGATTCCGAATCTCTTAACTCCTCGTAGTGGTGAAACTCAGAGATATGCACGGTCTCCCACATCATAAGTCACATCCCTGCGCTTGGAATCAGCATAACTCTTTTGTCTGGATTGGGCTATCTTTAACCTGTCTTGAATCTGTCTTACCTTTTCTTCGGCATCCTTGATCAGTTCAGGTCCAAACAGACTACGTTCTCCAACCCCACTCCATAGCAGCGGAGTCCTACACTTTCTGCCATAGAGAACTTCAAATGGAGCCATCTTGATGCTAGTTTGGTAGCTGTTATTGTATGAGAATTCCGCATATGGCAAGTTATCATCCCAACTAGACCCATAGTCTAGCGCACAGGCTCTTAACATGTCCTCCAAAATCTGATTAACTCTTTCCGATTGTCCATCTGTTTGCGGGTGGAAGGCAGTACTAAACTCTAGTCACGTCCCTAGAGACTCGTGTAGCTGTCGCCAAAACTTAGAGGTGAATTGGGTACCTCTATCAGAAACAATCCCCTTGGGCACACCATGAAGACTTACGATCCTTGACATATAAATCTTAGCAAGTTTAGCACTCGTATAGGTGGTCTTTACGGGAATAAAGTGGGCCACCTTTGTGAAGTGGTCGACCACTACCCAGATGGAGTCATACCCAGATTGAGTCCGAGGTAGTCCTGTGATAAAATCCATGCCTACCTTGTCCCACTTCAATTCGGGCACAGGTAATGGCTGAAGCAGTCCTGCTAGTTTTTGGTGTTCGGCCTTAACTCTATTGCATACGTCACACAAGGAGATATATTCAGCAATTTCTCTTTTCATGTTGTTCCACCAGAATCTATCCTTCACATCCATGTACATCTTTGTATTACCGGGATGAATTGAGTAGGGCGAATTGTGAGCTTCCTAAAGGATTAACTTCCTGATATCAGGGTCATCGGGAACACACAGACGCTTCTCATACCAAAGTGTTTCTTGTTCATCCGTGTAAAACCCTTTTGCTTTACCCTTGCTTATATTAGCTCTTATTTCTTCCAACTCTTTGTCCCCTTTCTAGGCCTCTTTGATTTGGTCCAGAAGTGTTGGCACTATCTCCATAGTGCCTAGGTATCCCTCCGGAACTATTTCCAACCTGAGGTCCTTGAATTGTTCACACAAATCACTTGGAAGTTCTCCCACGGTAAGCCCATTTACATAGACTTTCCGGCTTAAGGCGTCAGCCACAACGTTGGCCTTTCCAGGATGGTACTGCAGGTCCAAGTCATAGTCCTTGATGAGCTCAAGCCATCTCCTTTGTCTCATATTTAATTCCTTTTGAGTGAAGATATACTTAAGACTCTTATGATCCATGAACACATCACAATGTTTGCCCATTAGGTAATGTCTCCATACCTTGAGCGCATGCACAACTGATGCTAGTTCCAAATCGTGTGTGGGGTAGTTATTCTCATGGTTCTTAAGTTGTCGAGAGGCGTAAGACACTACTTGTCCTTCTTGCATCAGTACACTACCAAGTCCTTGCCGGGAAGCGTCGCAATAGACCTGGAAGTCCTTTTGGATGTCAGGGAGACACAAAACTGGTGCCGTTACTAGACGCTTCTTTAATTCCTGAAAGCTTGCTTCACAGGCCTCGGTCCATTCGAACTTCTTCTCTTTCTTCAGCAACTCTGTCATAGGCTTTGCTATCTTGGAAAAGTTTTCAATGAATCTTCGGTAATACCCTGCAAGGCCCAAGAAAGTCCTAATATCACCCACATTCTTAGGGGACTCCCATTCCGTCACGGAAGCTACCTTACTTGGGTCCACGGCAACACCTTTAGCTGATACAATATGACCAAGGAATCCCACTTCTTTCAACCAGAACTCACATTTTCTAAATTTAGCATACAACTTGTGTTCCCTTAACTTTTCCATGATTAGGCGCAGGTGTCTCTCATGTTCCTTCTCGTCCTTGGAGTATATGAGTATGTCATCAATGAATACCACAATAAACTTATCCAAGTACTCCATGAACACCTTGTTCATCATGGTCATGAAGTATGTTGGGGCATTGGTTAAGCCAAATGACATCACGGTGTACTCATACAATCCGTATCTTGTGGTGAAGGCTGTCTTGGGTACATCCTGTTCCTGGATCTTTAGCTGGAAGTATCCTGACTGGAGATCAATCTTAGAGAACACACTAGCTCCCTTTAATTGGTCAAACAGGTCATTAATATTGGGTAGAGGGTACTTGTTCTTGATTGTTACTTCGTTCAATGATCGGTAGTCCACGACTAGTCTCTTGGTTTTATCCTTCTTCTCCACGAATAAAACAGGTGCTCCCGAAGATGACGCACTTGGTTGAATGAAGCCTTTGTCCAATTGCTCTCTAAGCTGTTTCTTAAGTTCCTTCAACTCATCCACATCCATCTTGTACGGTCTCTTGGCTATTGGTCCAGTACCCGGCATCAAGTCAATGAGAAACTCGATGTCACGGTCGGGCGGCATCCCTGGCAATTATTCTGGAAACACATCTGGATACTCCTTCACAATTGGCACATCCTCCAAACTAACCCCCTTAAGAGAGTTCACCAAACTTCCTTTGAGCGCGAAGGCTGACTTAAAGCGGATCCTCTTCTTTTCCGGAGTCGTGAGTGCGATAGTCCTTTTGGCACAATCTATGACTCCCTCATACTCGGTCATCCAATTCATGCCCAAAATTATGTCTAGGCCTTGGGATTCCAGAACGACTAGGCTGGTGGGAAAGGTGTGCGCCCCAATTCTTAGTTCTAACCCACGGCATCCAGAGTTTGCCACTATTTCTCCTCCAGGAGAACTTACCCTTAGGGGAGTACTAATAGTCTCCGTAGGTATCTTGCCTCTATCCACAAATACCCTTGATATGAATGAATGCGATACACCAGTGTCAAAAAGAACAACTGCAGGTGTGGAGTTAAGCTTGAACTTACCGATCACGGAGTCAGGTGCCTCACGAGCATCCTCCACGGAGACATGATTCACCGTGGCTTTGACGAACGGGTTCGGCTTCTTCCCATTTCCATTACCACTGCTATGGTTGTGTCCGTTGCTGTTTCCATTGCCATTCCCATTCTTCGCCTTCTCGGGGCAAGTAGTTGCATAGTGCCCTGACTTGTTACACTTGAAGCAAGTCACTTCACTCAGATCCTTCCCATTGCCATTTCCATTGTGGTGCTTATGGCCATTGTGGTTATGCCCACCGTGACGATGACCATTGTGGTTGTGGCCATTATGGTTGTGGGGTGGGGGTGACGAAGTGTGTTGCTTCTGATATGGGGCAGAGTTGTGCTTGTGTGAGGTGGACTTTCTCTTCCGGTTTTCTATACTCCTTTTCTTTTCTTCAACTACAACTGCCCTGTCTAGAAGTTCCTGATAGCTATCAAACTTCAGAGCCACAAGCTGAATAGATATTTCGTCATTAAGTCCCCTCAAGAACTCCTCCTTCCTCTTGGCATCAGTGGATACATCATCAGGTACATTACGTGCCAGCTTGTTGAAAAGGTCCCCATACTCGGAGACAGAGCGGTGCAGTTGTTTCAAGTCGCGGAACTCACGTCTCTTAAGTGACATGACTCCCGCGGCTACATGATGAGTATGAAAGGCTGCTTCGAACTGGTTCGAGGTGATAGCTTCAATATCAGGGTGGGTGACTTGGTAGTTATCCCACCATTCGGCAGCTGGTCCCTCAAGTTGGTGCGCGGCAAAGCGCACCCTATCAGCTCCAACAACTTGGACGGTATCTAACTTCTTGTTGATGGTGCGGAGCCAGTCGTCTGCCACAATTGGCTCAGCACTACTTGAGAAGGTTGGAGGGTTCAACCTTAGGAACCGAGTCAAGCGATCCTGTTGGGGCGGTGGTGGTGGTGGAGGCGGCGGGTTGTTGTTGTTGTTTTGCATGTTTTGAGTGAGGAGTTGGATCAGCTGATTCTGAGAGTTCAGAAGTTCTGCTAACTCTGGGGGCATATTGCTATTGTTGTTTCCACGTCTCGCCATCTGGAGGGTTTGAGAGGCAAGTTAAGAAATAGATAGAAAGTCTAAGGAATAAATTCCTTCCCTTATGCAAACAAGAAAACACACGAGAAAAGCAAGGCACACACAACAAAAAATCCACACACTCAACCAAGTTTAACCAACCAATATAAGATTTTTGGTACTCATTACAATCGCGAATAACGTTCGACTATAGAACTATTGGTGGTCCAACTACTCTACTCATCATCCACTTCCTCATCCTCAATGATGAAGCCTTCCTTTTCTAGTAGTGACTTGTATAGCTCCATGTCCCTTGTCGTGGCTTCAAGCTTCTCTTGAAGTTCCTTCATCTCCTGTGGCTCCGGTGTCGCAACTTCGAGCCTTCCTTGAAGTTCCTTCACCTCTTGCAGTTCCTGGGTAGCAGCTTCCAGCTTCGCTTGGAGTTCCTTCTTCTCCTTCTGTAGATTCTTGATCAAACTTGACCCCATAGTCACGGGCGTGATCTTCTCCTCCAAGCTCCTCTTAGCCGCTCGCAGGTCCTTCATCATGGTGGCCAGGTTCTTGAACTCCAGCTCATTTTTTGCGAGCACTAGACTTTGCTCCCAAATCCTCTTGTTCTTTTCTTGCACCCTCTTCTCTTGATTAGCGAACCTCTTGTCTTGGGCGGTGAGTTCCCCTCCTAGGGACTTGATCTTCTCTTCCAGCTCTTCGATCTTCTCGTCCTTCTCCTTCACTAGGGCACAGAGCTCGTCATTCCTCACGATCTCAAGGCAGCTCCCCTTCTGAAGGTCATTGATGTGGAACTCCAAGTCTTGATATTGGATTCTTCGACGCTTGCATGTCTTCCTTTCCTCCAGGGTTAACTCGATTGGGACTCCCTTCTCATCACGTCTTCCAAGGAGTTTGATGTAGTTGCCTTCAACCTCTTCATGGTGGCATCCGCAAAGGCGTCCAATGAGCTCTTGCAAGCAAATGCTAAGTCCTTTCTCCTTGGAGTCGCTGGTGACATTGAGTACAATGGCCTCCGTCTTGGGTTCTATCCGACTGCGCCCTGGTTGGATGACTTCAATTGCCCAGCATCCTTCCTTGTGCATCTTCCTCAACTCGCCTCCCTTGATTCATGGCATGGGTAGCTACAGTGTCTTGATGATGTCCAGGAGGCACTCCCCGAAGCGCAGGCACTTGATGTCTTCGGCGGTGTCGTAGTAGAAGGCCGTCATCTTTAGGTTGAAAGAGAAAAATTAGACACAGGGCGATAAAGAAGAGAAATACTAGAAGAGTACAAAAGACTTAGAAGAGCATAACACACATGGTAAAGGTGGTTTCCAATCCTAGGGTCACGTCCTACAGGCAACTTTGTGCTCTGATACCATCTGTAGTGACCTCGGATCGTTAAAGATCCTAAGTCCCTGTGATTAACATGCTAGTCCCTGGATCAATAGCTAGCACTCACAGTCGATGAAATATCATGTAAAACACAAGTCAATATTACACGAATAATGCAGAGTATATTTATTACAACTTGCATAGCTTATAGCTAGCTCAAATAAAATAGCGGAAACTAAATAAAACTTGAGTCCATCAACGCCTCAGGCTAGCTGCGTGAAGACCCGCGATCCCTACGCACCTTTCAATCTTCGGATTCTGCACATAAGACGTGCAACCAACAAGTTGGGTCAATACTTTGAATGTATTTGGCAAATTACACCAAGGAAGGAAACAGGACTAACTCTACATGCAAGGCTAAGAGTAGGCTCTGGGGTTCATTTGCGTAAAACCAATTTTTTTTCAGTGTAATAAGAAAAGAGAGGAAAGTTTTCCCTACTTTGTAAAATTTGATAAATAGTATAGGGTCGAATGGAACACGAGGATATTACTCACCAAGTGCCCAATCAACCTAACACTTGGATATTACACACCAGGTGGCACTTGGATATTACGCACCAAGTTACTTGGATATGACACACCAAGTTCCCAAATTCCCACCTATTAGCGATATTACGCACGCCATAGGGTTTGAAAAACTTTTGTTTGAAAAGAGAGAGGAAGATCTTTCAGAGGCTCCATCCTTCAGATGCTCAATGTTGTTCTGTTTCCGTGAACACGGCTGATCGATCAGATTGCAATACTCTCGAGAGGTTGTGCACTTTCCCCACAATCCACGATCAAGTCCTTTTACAGACAAGACCATGGCGAAGCCTTCCCTTAGTAGCCCCTCTACCAGCTGGATCCAACCATGCCAAGAACCTCGAAATGTTGGTACCCTGGTGAGGTTTCCCACTAAGTACTAAGCCAAGACAGAGCCCATATGTATTGTGGTTGCACGGGAAGCTTCTGAATTCTGAAACATGGCAGACTTCTTTGATTCCTGGGCGGCCGTCCTCCACCAAAATCTCACTCGTTGTCCCGACAACCATTCCGCCCAGAAGAAAACTTAGTTTTATTTTGAAGGGGTTTTGGAGAAGAAAAGTTCGCTCGAGAGAGCTATCATACTTAGAAAATTCTTGAGTCTTTCGAACCCTCCCAACAATATTTGATATATATAAGTATATAGCATAGCAAACATAACTTAGAAAAACAGGACAACCTATTGGGATAGAAAATCCTAAGCATAGAGCTACTCATGGCATACTACAAAACGGCACTTGCAAAATAGTACTAAGAAAATATACCAAAATCCTACACATGCATACTACAGAATTTTGAAGTGTAAAACATGCATAGTCAAAACTGGGACATAGATATGAACAAGTGGTGTAACTTGCCTTGATCCGAGCAGCAATCTACACAACAAAACTCCTCAGCGCACTCCGAGCAATCTAACGAAACAAACATGGGATCAATCACGTTTTGCACAAAACAATCCAGGAAGTCAAATATGCATGCATGCAACATGGTAAAATGCAAGAGTGGATTTGATTTCGACCAAGGGTTTTAACCAGGGGTGTTGTCGAGTTGGGGATGTCATTAGGAATGATCTCCCACAGATTTTTAAGTATTTTGGGTTAAACCCTAATTAACCAGGCTTGAAACTAGATCTATAGCTCTAATCTACCTTGAAACAGATCTAAATACCCTAAGCAAGATATGAAAATTTTCTACAGAAGGTATTGCCAAAACAAAGCCAACGCAACAAGAATCAACTAAAACGGAGCTACGGATAATTTTCTAGGATTAAAATACTCTAATCTAAACTTTTAATTCTACTGCAAGATTGCTGTGGCAAAACAGTAATATTATTGTAGATCTGTGTTCTACTCGAGAATATGAATCCAACGGTATATTATACGCAATTTTTGGACTATTAATCGAATTACTATGAATTTTACCAGATTCGGCTATTTCTGCCTATAAAAAAAAGAAAAGGGAAAAAAAGGGGCCAGCGGGGCGCGCGTGACGCGACGCGGGGGCGACGCGGCGTCGACGTGACGCTGCCACGCGGCGCGACGCGGTTGGCCCGCGGGCGGCGGCGGATCTGGGCCGTTGGATCTAGATCCTACGGTCGGCGAGGGGGGGGGGGCGCTTACCGGCAGCGGCGACTGGCGGGCGGCGGGCTCCTCCGACGATGGTCGGCGGCGGCGGAGATGCTCCTCCGGCCCGGTGAGCTAGTCGGCGGGGACCGGCTCCTCGTCGCGGTCGCGTTCCCGGGGGCGGCGGCGGGCTTCTCCTCCTGAGGCGACGGCGGGCGGCGGCGGACGGCGGCGGGCTCCGGCGAGCAATCCGGCGGCGGTCGGTGGAGGTGGCGGCGGAAAAAGAGGCTAGGGTTGACTGGGGAGGCGTGCCCGGCGTTTATAGGCGGAGACCTGGCGCGGACGTCGCGGAGTCCGCGCCTGAATCGGCGGCGGCGGTTGCGCGCTGGCGGCGGTGGCGGGCGATACCGAGCCGGATTCGGCGGGGAGGCGGCTGACAGGCGGGCCCCGCCTATCAGCGGCTGCGGGCGCGCGCGGGCGTTGGCGGGCTGGCGGGCGCGCGCGGCTGGCGGCTGCGCGTCGCCCACCCGGCCAGGCGGCGGCAGATAGCCCTGGGCTGGCTCGGCCGGCCCAGGTAGTTTAGTTTTTTTTTTAAACTTTTAATAATTTCTGAATTGCTATTTATTTGATAACTTTTTCAAACGGACTCCGAATTAGACGAAACTTGTTTCTAAATTTTTTTAGAAAGGAGAGGGTTAGGATAGGATTATAAAATAACACTTTTGCAAAGGTTTTGGTGGTTAAAAAGGTTTTACCCCCCTTTTGTCCATAAGTGACTATGGGGTTTGAGAAATACCTGATGCAAATTTTTCGATATGCGATGCTATGATGCAATGATATGATGCATGCTTACTAGTAACATCTGAATTTACAAAATTTTGGATGTTACATCAGACTTGGAGAATAGACTATATGGCCTTCAGGAATTTTCAGAGAAACCGAACGGTCAGCACATTCAATCACAGCTGCATTTGCTGTTAACCAATCCATGCCCAATATAACATCAATGTCAGAATTTCCCAGAATAATTAAGGAAGGCGGAAACGAAGAGCCACCAATCTCAATTTGATTGCCATGGCTGATTTTAGAAGCCCTCTTGTTTGATCCAAGAGACTGCACCATGAGGCGAGTTGGTAGAGCATCAGAAGGTAACCCATTACTCTCCGCAAACTTGTATGACACGAATAAATGTGATGCACCAGAATCAAATAAAACTTGTGCAGGAACTAAGTTAACAGGAAGCATACCCATCACAACTCCAAGTGCATGCTCAGCTTGAGCAACGTTGACACAGTTGGCACGAGCAACCATAGACCCGGGCTTGGTGTTGATGTTGAGAGCCCGAGGTGGAGGTGCACGAACCATAGAAGAACTTGCCGTAGGTCTTGGAGGTGGTGGTGGAAGAGCTTTGTTGTTCATTGGACAATTCCAGTGCTGATGCCTAGTGTTTCCACAAGTGTAGAAAGCACCCGGTGGACGTGGAGCAGCGTAGCCAGGGACTCCGCCAGGCGCTCCAGGGTAGTTGTGGTTGTAGCCCCTGGGAGCCGCGGTGAAGGAGTTTGGTGGCCTTTCCGCGTAGCTTGACGGTCTTGGTGGAGCTGGGAGCGACAGTGGGGTGTTCGGAACCCAGACACGGCGCTTAGAAGGAGCTGTCATAGCTGAAGAGCTTGCTGCATCGCGGCTGTGTTTCTTTGACTCCTCAAACACTTGCCTACTTGCTTCTTCCTGCAGAGCTGTATGTTGGAGTTCTAGAAAAGACCCCGGCCTTGCATGAGTGATTGCATATTTGATTGATGTATTGAGCCCTTGCCTGAACCTCTTTTGCTTCTTCTTGTCATCAGAGATCTCATCGCCACCATACCGAGAAAGGTTCATGAAGTTTCTGATGTAGGTATTGACATTGTCATTTCCCTGGTTGAGGTTGAGAAACACTTCCTTCATCCTTTCCATGACAATTTCTGACAGATATTGCTCTTTGAAAGCCGCAGTGAATTGCTCCCAAGTAGGCTGAAAACCAGAGTGGTCTGCCTTCAGGTAATTTTCCCACCACAGAGCTGCATCTCCCTTCAGAAGGTGCGTGGCACATTTTACCCATTCTTGCTCAAGAACATCAAAAGTCATTAGCAACCTTAACATTTCACGCAGCCAATCATCAGCGTCAAGTGGTTGGTCAGACACCTCAAATTGGCGTGGGTTGAACTTCAGAAAACTCTTGATGTCTCCTCGCTTGGGAGGTGGAGGTAGCGGAACAAACTCATTCCTCCTGACACTTTCTTCGAATCGCTGCTGGTTCTGCTGCATTGTTCCCAAGGCATTAGCAATACTTGCCAAAGTAGCCCCCAGTTCAGGTGGTATGTCCTCCTCAGAACGGCGTGGTGGTGCCATCCTGTGATTGATATAAAACACAAGTCAGTACTATAATGGAGAATAATAATAATAATCCAAAATAGTACCAAAATGGAATTAACCAAGATTAAAGGATACAATTCACTAAGATGATATTAAATATCAACAAAGTTCAAAGCACCTAGAAGATATTAAGCATATCGCACACGACCGAACAAGGAGTGTGGTACACAAAGCTATCAAAGAAAAAATTTCCGCAAATTTCGGCATTAAAATACCACTATATGCGCAAAACCACTTAACGAATCAAGATTAGTAACTCTACCAATTCAATATACAAGAGCGAATGATAAAAGTAGTGGTATGGTCGCGACTCCATCCCGCACTCAAATCATTACTCCGCACATGAATCAGTAAAACACATATCCCAACACCTTCTTTTTAAGATGAACCTAAAGATTAGTAACTACGGAAACGAACACCCCAAACAAGATAACATCGGATAACAAAGAGTATGACAGATTGCACCTGTGTACAACGAATCAGATAGATCGCGCCGGTCTACAAAGGACTATCGGTATGGAATGTACCAACAGTTGATAACCAAAAGGCAGATAGTGATAACATTTGGACGCAACAGATAGACAAGGAATTCACACACACACACACACACAACCTATGGTAGTACGGAACCCAGGACACGTGAATCCTAGTTTGAATTTTTAGAAGAGGATTGAAAACGTTACACTTCCTTACCAGAAAAGGGTGGGTGGGTGGGTAAGAAGAAAAATGGAAGCAGTCCTACTCTCACGTTTTGTTTTTCCCTAGTATACATAGCTACCAAAATATTTGCGAGACTAACAACGACCATTTGGCTGAGACCCTGAAGGGCGGGATGGCTCTGATACCAATTGTAACTACCTCGGTGAATTACGCTCTTAGTTGCATGCCTGGATGAGCGAAAGTGGTCAAAATAGTACGGTGGGGCCTAGGGGCCACTCACAGGTAGACCTTTCGGCCGTCCTAACCACTTCCAGAACATCAAGACAAGAACGAGTGGCGTAATCGGCAGGCGAAGGGATCAACTACATACACAAGTGAGTATGTATGCAAGCCACCATACAACAGTTTTCAGAGCCATTCCATCTAAAAAGAAATAGAAATATGCCCATGCCATACGGCAAGATCCAAATATCCTAGATAGAGATAATAGTTTAGGATAACTCCTCATACATCAAACATCAGAGTATCAGGCGGAAGCGGAAAAAACGATCCGAGTACGAATAAGAAGCAAATCGGCATAAGATGCCACATAAATAAACACATCCCGCCCACAGATCTCACAGATCCCCATTCCCGGAATCTCTACACCGAGTGATCGTTGCCAACATCATCCGTCTCCTCCACCCAGTATCCATCTTGCGATTACACCTGTTCATCTGAATCAAACAATTTATCGTGTGAGACCCTAGGGGTACTCAGCAAGTCTTTATGCCTCTAAAGGGGACATATACCTAGGGTGACGCAATTGCAGCAAAAGATAATAACTAACAAGTCTATAGATACTCGCTAACCATCCGCCTAACCAATGATAGACGGATGTCCGTTAATTAGGAACAACAGTTATAACAGTATAAAGTAATAGATCCATCCTCCTTTTCGCTTACCAACAAGAAAGCGGACGAACAACCCATCCGTTGGCAGTTTTATTAACCATTCCATGAGTATTGCACTATTTACTAGTCAGGTACTTAGTCAAATTAAAAGCGGTACTTTAGTTATATTTGTCTATGATCCAGAAACTATGCTCCAAGTCGTCCATAACCACGGACACGGCTTTCAGAAAGATTTATCCTACAGGGGTGCACAAATAGCAACACACACTCGATCAACCTCGGAAAAACCAACTCAAAACCCAACGAGGCATTCACGACAAAGCGATCACAGGATTCAGAAATATTTCAGGGGGCCACCCCACTAAGCTACCCACAACGAAGTTGGCCAGCTCCGAAACGGATCCAGGGTTTGCGACGACGGCTGTAAACGACTGGGAACCCGAAAATATGACTGGGCTTTTCGATACCGCGAAAACGTGGCGCGATCCAAAACAGTATAGGTGCTCCACGCACAATCTTAAATAAAACAGTAAGCATGGCATAAGTACAGAATAGTAACAAAGCCCCAAACTACTTTATGGCCCCATGAAAGAGAAATGAATCAAGCTCTAGCTCAGGGGGGTCCATAAGGCCTCCCGGATGTGGATAGTGCGAATAGTCAAGGAACAGGAATCAAGTACTCGGGGTCCTACGGGACACAAATAAGTATGAAAAACCAAATAGCAGATATTGCTCACCGGTGCCTCTTTCATTAGTTATCCCATTACCACTCAGGTTAAGTTGTTTAGGTACCTCGTTATCCATCAGACACTCACATACCCTACACATGCTATTCTACGACTCGCATGGCTCAAACAACTCCTGTAGTAAGGGCTCATGGGATGGAGGAACAAGCTTCGGTGGGGTTTAAAAGTAAAGGCTATGCAGTACTTGGGATTCAATTTAATGCAATCGCGACTCAATGATGCAAGAATAAGATAGAGGCAATATGTACTATATGTATGCAAGCATGTGGTAGTGCTTGCCCGGTAGCTCAGTTGAAGCGAGAGATGGATCTGGGTAGAACTCCTGTGATTCCTGATAATTCTCCTGCTAGGCGTCTATTCGAAGGAGAACCAAACAAACAAGGGCCAACATAAATAAAGTGCACAAGCATATGAATAAATGCGACAAGAAAACAAGCATGCCATGATGAATGATGCACAATTTACATGGCAATAATGTAGCATGGCAAGGGTGAGGTGTGGGGACAAGAATAATTCACTTTATTATTTATTTAGTCAAGTTTTATTGTCATAAACAGTTCTGATTTTTAATAATGACATGATGCATGCTTCAATTCAGAACATGGAATGCATAGATAGAACGGGCTTTGCGCTGATCGATTTAGACATATTATTTGTCGAATTTGGAGTTGTAGATTTAAAGTTATTAATTAATTAAGAAAAGGGTATTTTATTGTATTTTTAATCATCTCGAAAATTTAAAGTGGTCAAACATTATTTTGAATAGCATATTTGAATTCCTCACGTGTTTCTGATTCCAAAACATATATCATTTGTATTATTTGGAATTAGAATTCAAAAGTTATTAAAAACAGATATAAATTTATATTTAAACATTTTTTGAAAATGTTTTAATTAAAACAGAAAACTGCCAGACTTTTTCTACTCAGCTCCAGCTAACCATAGCCAACGACATGTGGGGCCGCGCCAAGCTAGCGAAAAACCGCGCGCAGAAACTTTTCTCACCGCGAGGGTAGTCAGCCCGTGAGACTGACAGGTGGGGACATTGGCCTTGCAGGTCCACTGCGCGTGCGGCCAGCCGGTGGGCGACACGTGGCGGATCCGGGGGACTGCGGTTTGGGGTTTTTGGAACCTGGGGTGTTTTCTATTAAAACTCCCGCGGAGGCATACATGTGGGACCGAGAGGAGCGCGGGTTGAGGAATCAAAAAGGTTGGGAGGGGAATTGCAAAGTAGCCACTGCTACTATTTCTCTTCTCTGTTCGTCTGACGAAACTGACAGAGCGCAACGCGCGGCGAGATGGGGGTTCGAACCCGCGACCTTGGCGTGCGCGCAGAGGCCGGAACCAGTGCGGTGGGGTGAGGGTTGTTGACAGGAGTGAACTAGGCGGCCAGGTAAGCGGTTGCGCGGCGCGATGACGTGCAGAAGCTCGCGCTCGCCGGCACACAGAGAGTGCTCGGCACAACGTCCGGCGAGGCTAGGCAGCGACGATGAGAGAGAGGATGTCAGAGAGGGAGGGTGGCTGACCGCGAGGTTGTTGGTGGAGGCGGATCGGCTTGGGACGCAGGGGATCGTCGGCGACACAGACGCACGCTCGGCTAGGGTTTCGGTCAGCGTCGTCGGCGTTCCGCGGGGCTGGACCTTCTCCTCCTCGTTTGCGGCCACAGGGGCATCACAGGGGACCTCGCTGGCTTCCTCGACAACCTCCACGCCACGCCCGCCTGCTAGACTGAGGGGACGGTGGAGGACACCGACGGTGGCCGGTGGTGAAAAGGAGTGGAGGCAGGGGGAGAAGGGAACGGCGCAGCGGCCAGGGGTGGATCTGGGCATGGCAGAGGAGACGTGGGGGAGTGGATATGGACGGGAGAGGAGAGGGGTGCCGTGGGAGGCGTGGTGGAGGAAAAAGGTGGCTCGGCCACCTTTTCCTTCCTCTCCTCAAGCATGTTCTCGTATGGCTTGGCAGGGGCGTGGGGTGGCTGCAGGTGGGGTCGGGGCGAGGACAAGGAGCAGCAGGCTCGGTGGTGGGGCTGGCTTGGCAGAGAGAGAGAGCTCGGGTAGGAGCTAGGGTTAGAGGGGCTCGGGTTAGGGTTGGATAGAAGGGGGTAGCTTCGGCATGGGGAGAGAGAGAGCTGGGGTGTGGTGATGGTTAGGGTTTGAGCATGGACAAGCCAAGATCAAGCAAGGGTTTAGGGTTGTTGTGATCTACAAGATCATGCATGATGGGGTGAAAGGGTTTTGTTGGACCCATGGGGATGGTGGAGAGAGAGATGGAGGGGAACTCAACAAAAGAAAGATCCACTCAAAAACAAAGAGAAAACAAAGGAGCTAAAGATGGTGGTGATGATCTTGCATGGCCCATGCATATTCAATAAATGCCATTTTAGTTTTTGTGAAAACAAAATCTTAATCATGGCATTTATACACATGCATTCCCAAAATATGGAGTAAGGCCAAGCTAAAAGAATTAAAATGGAATTATATTGGATGTTCCATGTGGAGTAGATGGAGATGCTCAAATTTGAATATAATTAGGACTTGCTAGTGTGTATGTCCCACTAGATGTTTAATAGTCTCAAAACTATTCCCACATGAGCATACATTCCAACCAATCCATATGGAAGCTAGAAAAAGGGGTACCACTCACAAGGCATGCAAAGGTGGCTCCACATATCAATAATGTGAAAACAACATGATGCTAATGTGAGGGCATGTGAAAAATAGGAGTGGATTCGTCCCAACCCACATGAGCTAGATTTAATGCCAAAGGAAAAGTGTAAAAGCTCATGGATAATTAGGATGGTGGAATTATAAGGTGGTGACAAGGCAAAGGTGGTGGAGTAGAATAAAAGATATGCCCCCAACTCAACTTGGGCATCAAGCATATATCAAGAACTAAATACAATATATCAAGAGCCAAATACAATTACTAATGCATATGAGAGAAGAACCAATGAAAAGGGTTTTATATGATGCTCAAATGCAAGGTGGCATGATGACATGAGCATGATATAATTGTGATGCAACCAATATATGTAGGGAGTAGCAATTATATTACTAGACCATGTAGCATTACATATGTTAGACAGATGGGATGCTACAGGCTCGAAGTTTGTTTACTCTGGTATGAGTTGCCTCGGAACTACTACAGGGATGTCAAATCTCTAGAGGCTGGGTTTTCTCCTATAAAGGTCCATGTGAGACATCGACCTGGAGAAGGAACGAACTGTCTACGGGCAGCCAGGCGTTACTATGAGCCCCTCATTGAAAGTGCACACTTTGTGTAGTGTAAAAAGCGCTCCGGTTGGCTTGGGATCTATATAGGGCGTCCCGGTGTTGAGGGGAACAACACTCATAGGGTAGGCGCTTATACTAGAGTGGGCATTCCGAAGGTCTTGACCGGTTACTCGACCCACGATCGGTATAGATCAGGGCAGGGTATCCGGATGGTGTGGGTAAAGTGTACAACCTCTGAAGAATGTAAATCTATTCAAATAGCCGAGTCCTCCATCATGGATGGTTGGGAAGGTTGATGTAGAGTGGTGCTGGCTTTGTTTTAAAAAGGGATTTCTGAAAAGCGATGGCTTTGGAAATGTTTTGACCATGGGATGGTCGGAAAGGATACATGTTTTGACCATGGGATGGTCAGAAAGGAATGGAAGGAGTTTGGTCATGGGATGACCGGAAGATCGGAACAAATGGGTAATCAAATCCTAGTGTTTTCCAAAACTTTTCAAAAAGGTTGTTTTACAAAAGTTTTCAACAAAGATATGTAGATGCTATATCTACAAGAGAAACTATGTGTGAAAAGAACCTTTCTTGGAGCCCTCCTACTACCACAGCCATATTGCATATCCTCTTGTTATTATTATTCTCTTAAGGTGGTTTGTGAGTACATTCAAAGTACTCACTGGCATTGTCCCTGGCTATTAACTTGGTCAGATCTCGAGAAGAAGGTGATGTTGACGACTATGCGAGCTAGGACATTCTCCTAGTCAACTGCATGTAGGTTACATGGCTCAGGCTCTATGCTTGGTGAAGTTCCGTTGATGATTATTGATGTAGCCATAATGGCATGTAAGGTATGACATGTATCCGCTTAAGTAATGGATGTTTACTTTGATAGTTGTCGGTTATGTGCCACGACTAACTGATCATGGGATCGTGGTGTATGCATAACAGGGATTCTCGGAGGATTAATCCGAGGGCCCGACAATTTGGTTCTCCGGCTTGTGTAGAAAAGGAAGCGCAAACTTTCCATAGTATGGGAAGGGCCCTTTTTAGTTAGCCGAGTTTTGCATAATGGTTCTTACTATCTAACTGATATGCAGCCAGTCAAAGAAAGACCTGCTACTAAGAAGAGAAAGAGAGCTGGAGGCAGTACAGACCCGGAAGAATTAGACATACCGTGGAATATTGCTCAGCTACGTCCCTTTTATTCTTGAATTATCTTTTTTTGTAATCATATATGGGTACATGTTCAATGAGAAATAAAGTATTGGTTGCCTCAAATTTTCCCGAGAAGTTTTATATTACCATCTTATTTCCGAATGATCACGTCACAGTCGAAAATCCCAGAATACTTGTATGTACTTTATGCTCATGTTTGTTCTGGTTACGATTTCTGATTCTAAAAATTCTACCTTTGGGTATAACTCTAATTTTTTTAGTTTGTACTTTGGTTCCTTATCTGATTGTCGGATGGGGGCATTTTCCGAGTAGTGAATTGTTGGTACTGAAAGCCGGCTCTATTTCCGAGTTTAAACTGGTTATCAATTGAGCTCCGTTGCTCGGCAGAGATTCCGTGTGGAAGGTTAGCCAGCTCACGAAAGGGACGAGGCGGAAAGCCAGATAAATGATAAGTTCAGGCAAAACAAAAAGTGCTTATGTAAACATTTTAGGCACGTCAAATGTAAAGCCAAATGTGCTAAATAGAAGTAGCAAATCTTAGCACTAGCAAAAGCATTATACTACTTATTTACAATCCGATTGTTTCAGAATAACATATTGTTTTTTTGATGCTCTATGATGTAGGAGGAGAGGTAGGAGCTGCCGGCTCACTGGATAAATCAACCTCGCCTTGATATCTTTCCGAGACATTCAAATCTGAAACAATTTATTCATCGTCTGAAACATCAGCTGTTACTTCGGCAGGCGGAGGAGGCGTCTTCACACGAGCGAAGAATGGAGTGTCGTAGCTGGTCAAATCAGCTACGTGACACCCATATCCAGCACATGAGTCCATGATGGCCTTGATGTCTTGCTCCTGTCCGTCTTCATCCAAAGTTGAATACCCTCTGGTTACTTTCCAGATTTCCGTGCTTCCATGGTGGCTCAAAACCATGGTGAGAGCGTTATGTGCTGCGGTTGGTGCATAGACATGTTCCAGTCCTGGATGAGCTGGGGCATGTCCTTGGCCTTGTCTCGCACCTCAAAGCCGGACATTCTATTTATGTCCAGAACCTTGAGTACTTCGCCAATATCCTCCAAAGATTGGCAGAAATCGTGAAGCAAATCGAGGACTTGTGTAAGCCGGCTGGTGCGAGACTCGGTGGAGGAGGAATCCAGTAAGTTCAGAGGACCTGCGGATACAATGCAAAGGTTAGAAAACATATCCGAACTCCAAGAGTCAGAAAAACCGAAAGTCAGAAAGTAGGAAATACACCGAAGATGACATCATCAACTTTGGTCTTCTCTGCCCTAAGGCTCTGGAGTTCAGCCCAGAGTGCTTCGGAGATGTCCTTCTCTCTGAATAGAGCATCATTGATATCCGAGATCTTTTGGTCCTAGGCCGCGATCCTTCGATCATGTTCTTCGGTGGTCATGCAAGAGGATTCGAGGACTTGAGCAATGCTCCGCTCGTGATCTTCCTTCAACTTGTCCAGCTCCCGACGTAAGTCTATGTTCTCCATCTCCAGGGTCTAAAGATTCTCGCCTTCTTCAATCATGGCACAAGATTGTTTGACCAATGTGGTAAGCAAAAAGAACAACCGTTGAATAAATAGTTCGACTATGAAATAAAAGTGCAAGGTTAAAGACTGAAATGTTTACCTTCAGCCTCATCCCTTGACACCTATAACTGAGCATTTTCAAGCCGGTGAGCTCTGATCTCTCTCCGCTTGTTACAAATATTCTTAAATAATTCCTGGTTATACGAATAAACTTTCTGTACGTCAGAATACCTAGAGTCGGAAGTCTACTAAAGACTCGGGCTAATATTTTAACTAATATCAGCACAATCCTTAGGGGCTACACTAGATCATTCTTTTGCATCCTATGAAAGCATAAATTCGGATTGTTTATCCAACTTCATGCTTGGGGGCTAGAGGATATGATATGAAATACTGTAAAAAGAGTGAGTTGGAAATTCGACTTACATAATGTTCATGAGTGAGCTTGCTCAAGCTAATGTTCACTTTGGTGCTAACCTCCTCGGCGAGGGTCAGCAGGATCACTGGTGGGGGAGGAACCACGCCGGCTTTCAACCTCTCCTCGCGAATACGGACCTTCTCAAGAAGGTCAGAGGACTTGACGTCCTCTGCTTCTTGTTCCTCCTCCTCGGCAGTGATATTTTGGCTTTCCAAGCATTGCTCGGCTAGCCATTGGATCTCCTCCGCAGATTTCCGAGTAATGCCAAGTTTGGCAAGACCCGAATTGTTGAGGAGGTTTTCAGCGAAGACCTCTGCCGAAGGATCATTACCCTTAGAGGGTTCACCCTTATCAAATCCTGAGTCAGCCATGGTGATGTCAGTTTGCGAGCCGAGGATCATTGGCTCTGCTTGTTGAGCCGGATCTTCCGCAACGGGCGGAGATGGAGTAATCTCCGGCGCTGCGGAAGGCTGTTGGGCGGGAGTCAGAGGAGCTGTGGCAGGAGATGTCAATTTCAGCTTTGACTGGCGCAGGGGCTTCGACAAGCCTCCTTTCCTCTTGCCCTTGGTGAGTTGTTTAGCTCTAAAGAGGTAATAGAACGAAAGTCGTTACACTTCAGAAAGAATAAGAAACAAAGACCTTGTGAGGAAAGTTACCTCTTCACAACGGGCACTTCTTTTGTGCCGATAGCGGAGTTTTACGCTTCCGGGTAAGCGCATTCGGTAGTGGGATCAATTGTGCATCATCCTGAGAGAACTTAGGAGGATATCCTTCGAGAGGTGTGAGCTCCGATTCAGGGCGGTCAACAAGCTAAAAAGAAGATACATCTCTGTATTGCAAAAAGACATAATGTATGGATGAAAACATAATTCGAGTTACTTTTGGAAAATTTACTAGTGTCACGAGATCGCCAGCCGTATGCATGGCCAAGGAAAAATCCGGAATCTTCCTCTCGAATCGCTCCTTGATCAACCATTTGATTTGCGACTCATAGTCCTTATCTGAATATGGCTTGGAGCAGATCCGGAGAGAATCCGACTTATTCTTGGTGATGGAGTGCATGAGTCGATCACCATGGTGTTGGAGAGGCTGGATCCAGCGCGCCAGCCAGCAGTGGACCGAGTCGGATCCTTTCAGATCCCTGTGCTTCATCAAATATTTGATCCGCCTCTTTGCAAGAAGTAGATCATCAGTGAGAGCCGGAGCATCCGTGTCCTAGGACTCTTGGGGCGTGGCGGCACCATCAACAAATGTCGGCAAAGAGCTAGCTTTTCCTGGAGCCGGTCGGTCCTTATGGTAAAATAATGTTGATGGCCACTTTTTAACCGACTCGCTAGCCTTAATCCTAGGATAGACACGTTCTCTCCTAACAGAAAAGCTGAGCGTACTGGTAATGTAGGGATTACCGGCGGTGATGGAATTTCTCCGGGTATGGAAGTAAAACCGGAAAAAAGAAGGCTCGGCCTAATTCCGAGATACCCCTCACACAAAGAAGCAAAATAATTCATCTCTAAAATAGAGTTCGGGGGGAGATGGTGGAGTTGTACTCCATAATGATCTATCACTTCATAAAAGAAATCTAAGGGCGGAAAACTCAAACCTCTGTCGAGGTGGGTACCGAAGTGCACTCGCTCGTCGGTGTTGGGGGAGGGGATGGTTTGGCCGAAGCCGCTCCGCCAGTCGCCGGCGCGGAGGAGGCCTTCATCCTCGATGACATGGAGCTTGGCTTCATCAAGAACACAAGGGATCTAGACCCCGCGAAAATTCTCCTTCTCCGCCGTAGATGCTGTCGCCGCCGTCGCCACCGCAGCCAAAGATGAACCCTCAGCCATTTTTTGGGCTCCGGTAACCTAGGGTGGGCGGTGCTGTGGAATTTGGGGGAAGGAAGAGGAGCTCTATTTGCAGAAGATGTTGAGAGGAAGGATGAGGAACTGGCACTAGTGAGGAGGAAGGAAGAAATCTAGACCCCTCATATCCTTCACCTGCGACAAGATTCATGCAATGTAAATAGTAACCATGCCACGCATCGTGGAAGGAGCTGGGTAACTCCCTCGTGATGATTATGCCACCTCGATCTCCATGCATGCATTAAAACGATGCCTCGGTTCCGCTAAAGGCGGACCCACCAACGGTCGTGCTGACAGGAATGTCTGTAAGTGACGTGACTTGACCTTGACTGGTGTCAGGTTACGTCAGAAACTAAGTTCTAGCTTAGTTTGAATTTTAATCTAGAAACCCGAATAATGTATTCATCGGTCAGACTCGTTTTGAGACCCGGATCCTATCCTTTCTTTTGAATTTTTAGGAACCCTTCAAGATTCTGCAAGCCGAAGATCAAGCTAGATGATGATGAAATCCGACTCTGGATCTTGGAGGCTTCTAGGGGCTGCTGTTTGGGATATACTTTCCGGGTATCCTCACTGACCAGGGTGGCCCACTTTGGGTTAGAGCTTTGCTTCAAGGTTGGCCTAGTCAGGGAGAAGAGACGGAGTCCAGTCCGGCTACGAGAAGGCCTAGAAGACTTACCGACATAGGCCTGTAGTGTTACTTGTAGTTCAAGATGAACTCTGTAACCGACTCTTAGTCGTAGCCGGATAGGTCTCTCCTGTAAACCCTAGGCCAGATATCTATATAACCCGTCCTAGGGAGAGCCTTTAGGAAACCCCTTACAATAGTCTACAATCTCAACTCGCACACGCGAAACCCTTGTAACCCATATTCGGCTCTGCCGTATTATTGGATTGCTAGAAGGAGTAGGATCGGTCCAAAGCCGGTGGATTCGAACCTAGGTAAACTTGTGTGCTCACCGTCTCAGACTACCGTACGTCTCACACCCCTCTCCTCCGCACACCTCGAGGACCCCCTCATGGCGTACTTGTCATCAATCCGATGACAACCAAGCATTTTCCTGGAGCATTTACGGACCCCATCCATGAAGGGAGCGGACCCCGACAATCCAGATAGAGTGGACTCATTCGTTAAAAAAATAACAGTGACCTCTCTGGCTTGGACGAAACCATTCATGGACTATCTGCAAGACAGAATTTTGCCTACCGACGAAGTCGAAAGCCAGCAAATAGTACGAAGAGAAAAATGCTATGTCATCATTGACAGCAAACTATACAAAATAAGTACCACAGGAGTTTTCCTTCGATGTGTCTCCGAACACAAAGGTATTGAAATCCTTAGAGAGATACATATCGGAGAGTGCGGGCATCAGGCTGCTCCCCGATCTTTGGTGGCTAAGGCCTTACGACAAGGATTCTACTGGTCAACTGCCAAGGCGGACGCTAACAAGGTGGTACATACATGTCTTGGGTGTCAGTTCTATGCAAGACAACCAAGTGTTCCAGCTAAAGAATTGCGAACCATACCAATTACTTGGCTGGACATGGTGGGACCTTTGCAGACAACACCTTGTGGATTTACACACTTTCTAGTAGCAGTGGATAAGTTCACAAAAATGGATTGAAGCTAAACCCATTAGAAAGCTTGATGGGGGCAACAACCCTAAAATTTGTCTGAGATCTAGTGGTGAGATTTAGTCTCCCACGCAGCATCATCACCGACAATGGCAGAAATTTGTCTCTCGAAGAAGTTGAGGAGTACTATCATGAAAAAGGCATCCACCTTGACCTAGCATTTGTGGCACACCAATAGTCTAATGGACAAGTTGAACGGGCCAATGGACTAACTCTGCACGGAATCAAGCCACGCTTAGAGGCACCGCTACACAGAGCATCTGGAGCTTGGGCGGAGGAATTACCATATGTACTGTTGAGTTTAAGAACAACACCCAACAAATCCACCGGCTTGACTCCTTTCTTCATGGTTTATGGAGTAGAAGCCGTCCTACCATCCGACATCATCCACGATGCACCGAGAGTCACCGCCTATGAGGAGGATGACGCTTAAGAATCTAGACACTTATCTATGGACCTACTCGAGGAAGGGCACGTGCTGACATGCCAGAGATCTGCCGCCTACCAGCAGAAGCTACATGGCTACTAGAGTCGCCATGTTAAGCATCTGTCGTTTAAAGAAGGGGATATGGTGCTTAGAGTCAATTGAGAGAAATCACACAAACTATCCTCACCTTGGGAAGGACCGTTCGTCATAATCAAAGCATTTCTAAATGGTTCCTATTACCTCGTCGATATTCGCGAGTTGAAAGATAGGCCTAAAAATCGCAAGCGGAAGCAACATGACAATGATGATGATTAGCCGGAGATAGATCGGCCATGGAACTTAGCACAGCTACGTCCCTTTTACACTTATCATATTTTATATTATGTAATAAGTTTCTTATATGATCAATGAAATAAAGCACACTAGTAGGGAAATCCTTATAGCTGGATTCCTTACCGCCGGTGAAGTGGTCACTGTGGTCGCTGGCGGTAAGGCCATCCAGGCCTTCCTCCGATTACCACCGGTGAAAGGACACAATCGGCACCGGGGCTAGTCCAGTTATCGCCGGCGAACAAGTCTGTCGCGCGCCAGGACTTTGGTGGGACGGCTTTTACCACTATTAATTGAAGACCTTAGGCGCCGGGGTATGGTGGGCTAGGATGGGCCACCCGGGCCGAAAATGTCAGTTACCCCCGGTGAAAGAGCCCATAGGCGCCAGGGATCCACCTGGTAGCGCCACCCTTGTTGTCTGCTTGAGGAAAATCCGATCGATAGATCGATCCCCAATTCTACTTGCTCGCAACCCTAGCCCCTCACGCGCTCTGCCGTCGTCATCCCGCGTCCGATCCCCCTCGTCGTCGCCGTCCCATAGCCACCAAAGAGAAGGAGGAGAAGGCTATCCCGCATTTGCCGAAGGGAAGGAGAAGGAGCACCGTGCCACCACCTGGTCAACGACCACCGCCTGCCCCATCCGCGCTGCCACCTCGTCGACGACCACCTCCCCAATCCGTAGGTACACGTCGATGTGCTTGTTTTTTACACGCCCATAGCTCTTTGTCCCTAGTAGACATAGGTTTATCGAATCCTTGGGAAGCAGAAAACATAGTGAAGTTCCTTTAACGGACCTTGGAAGTTTTAGAATTCCTTTTGTGCTTTTACCGGACCAAGCGTTTGTGTATTTTGTTGTTGTCGATGATGGAGAGAGAGGGCCTAGGGCGTTCAGTTTCACCTATAGCTGTGCAAAACATCTGATGAGAATAAAACATAATAATAAAGTATGCATGCAATTGTTAGAGCAAGATAAATTATATGTGGGCAGTGGTCCATCCATATTTGCTATTGCCTCCGCAATGATATGCATAGTGACGTCACCGTTAATCATCCATAGAAGAAAGATAAATAACGATATGCATAGTGACATCACCGTTAATCCCAAGTAAATCCCTCACATACAGCTGTACTACCCCTTCTATCACTGGGGTAACCAACCTGCAGATTAGTCATTACTCATACTCCCTATACCTGGCTCAATCCTCGGGGTCTTGGGTACCTGACAAGTCCTTAGATTGAGGCAAGAGAGGATACAATAATCATCATGTCATACAAACTAATACATGATCCCATTTATGATAAATAACATGCACAAAAGCTACATGGCTCGACCGAAGCCCTTCGCCCAAGGAGAATTACTCACACATAGAGATGAGATCAAAGATCATAAAAATTGTAATGGAAATCATGAGATTGATAGAAAATACTCTTACAATGTCACCAATCGAAGATGAGATCTACTATTGCAAATGGTGGAATATGGCTATGGTGATGGAGAAGGGTTTGGAGATTAGATCTAAGTCTATTCGTCCGGCGACTCTTTGGTGTTGTGGATGGAGATCTAGGGGTGGCTGATGATCGGAAAGATCTCCTTTTTCTCGTCGCTCGAGGCCTCTTTATACAGGGGTCCCTTCATGAAAGTTGTTCTGTTTGACCTAGTGGTGTCGATGGCAAATATACGACCGGAACTATACAGCCAGAATTTTATTCCCGCCGTATAGTTGGTCGTTAAAGCGTTTGTCTCCACTTCACGACTCTTGGTTTCTTCGGGTTTTTGGATATCTCATATCTTTGACTTTAATGTAGTGATTCCCATCATCAAACGTCAATATCTTCACAGGGAAAATAGAAAGAAAGAATTGCATACCCCTTTGATCATTAGGCATTAGTGGCAGGGTTTAGAGAGACATTTCATCAAAAATATGAATAATATCCAGTTTAAATGTGGACGTAGATGGCTATATTTCAGAGCCATCAACCTCCCCAAGCTTAAACTTGATCTTCCTCGAGCAAGAAAACCAAAATCAAAAAGGAACTCAGCATTTAAACTAAAATAACGAGATGATGATCTTACTCATGATTGGTAGTCTCATGTTTCCTCCACTTTATAAATCTGAAAAACTTCAGCATATATAGAGTAATGGCAAGCATATCATACGGGTTTTATGCATCCTTATAGTGCAGCAAAATTATTGTTAACATTGATGATTCAAATGAGTAAACTTTATTCCATGTCATGTAATCAACTCATAGGCTTGCTTTCAACAATAAAGTATAATCATGTAAAATTGAGAGTGTGAGAGTTATTATGAGAAGCATATACACTAGAGTATCTCAATTCTCCCATATTAATAAATCAAGACTTTTCAAGCACTAATTTTCTATTCATTATCCTTCAAGAATTTCAGTTCTTCAGTAATTGAGAGCATGCCAAAAAAAATTATTAGTTTATCAGGCTGTGATGGACACTCGTGGCATCACTAATGTTTTTGTTCCTTTTGCACAATCATTACTCATATCAGCCAGAGGAGTGATTCCATCATGAACACAACTACCCGGGAATGCCAAGAGTCTTACCCATTATAACATTGCTGCTACATATGTTTAATCAACTCATAGCCAAAATCTAGGAGTTTCCTCCATGAAGATCGTTCGTAGGCTAGCGGAGTAGTTGGCATGCCATGAAGTTTGACACGCATAAAGCTACATCATTCTTATGATTCACAAGTCACACTTTGGCATGCTCACAAAAACCTCTAAACATTAATTCAATCAAACAAATCCTTTTAAAGAGAGCTATCAAGTCAACCATTATATTCCGTTGTGTTGAGTGTCTCTAGAAATAAGCCTTCAAGTCTAAACACTACAACACCCAAGCCTTCAATTGTGAGACTTTTTGTTCTTACAATTTTTTAGCAAATTTTTAGGCAAGACTTGGTTAACTACAAGAGTTGGAACAAAACGTATCCAACTAAATACCCATGCAAACAAATTTTTACTACAATACAAAGACTCACTCCACCAATATAACATTTCAACATTTAGTACTAACTAGCATGGGTTTCTCAAACTTCAAAAGTGGGGAGTCATAAGGCATACCTCTCATGTTTGGTTCCACTTATCTCTTCCCTTTTTATTTGCTTCTTAGAAACTCGAAGTCGATCACTCTTCCTACAAATACATGAGAACCTCGAGGCGAAAAGAAAAGAAAGAGGGAAAATAAAGATAAATGAAGCAATCGTTTTGTTGTTTTAAAAAGAGGGAATAAAAGAATAGAAAATTGGCGGCAAAGCTCAGCTAGAAAATCTCGAAAGCAAATAGAAATAACAAAAGATAAAGGGTTGGGGAAACCAACACGAGTGCTTATAAACTCGAAACAAAAACATAACCTCAAAATAAATAAAAGCAAATGAACACAAAATAAAGATAAATGTGGAAACTTCCCCAAGCTTAGGCTTTTGCACGCCCTTCAAATCATTGTGGTGGCAGGAAAAATTTGGAATTCCAGTTTGCAAATTGAGTTTATAAATTACTAGTTGATTCTTGGAGGTTGAAGGAGAGTCTATGCATTCTCTCCATAGTTTGCAAATTGAGTTGATAAATTACTAGTTTGCACGCCCTTCTTGGTCCTCTTCTTGGTCCTCATCCTCATCTGGAATCTCCTCCTCAGGATGGTGTTGCGTAACCTACAAGTCATATAGCAAACGTCCTTCCTCGATAGAGAAAATACCATTATGCATAGGAGAGGGGTAGAGACGCCTAGCTCTAGCAATATGCAAGTAATAAACACCACCTCTCCTAGTGATCATTCCAGAAGCCTTTAAAGTAGAGAAACCAACACGTCGCTCACCAAGCACAGGTTGCAACTCACCTAGGTCAATGGCTAGGGTAATGGCAAGGACGGTGATGATGCCTCCACCTGTGATTTGTCCATGTATTTGGGAGGATTTGTGCTCCAGGTAGCGCACAAGCATTGCGCCCAAGTTGAGTGAAAAGTTGCAGTTGTTGAAAGCACCCTTTGCGAGGACTAAGATGTCCTCATCATTGAGTCTCGTGAACTCACTTTGTGCCTGTAAAGTGTTAGCAATAACATAAAACAAATAGCGAATTCCAGGATGTTGAATATTCGTCCCCTTGCTCACTCTAGAAGTGAAGCTCATTCTATTACAATATTGTTCCGGGGAAGGGTCTAAGCTAGTAAAGGATGCACGCAAGTCATTATCATTATTGTTTGGAAAATTAAAACATGCGCACCATTAATCTAGTGGTAAATAATAATTGTTGTTCATAAGTCGGAAAGAAATCATGTCGTCTCCATGCCATAGTTTAACGGTGCTTTGCAAAGAACTTAGAAATTCAAGTGTTAATCGACGATAAGTAGGCACATCATTGAATACAAAGTTTTGCAGGTAACCCTATTGCAAAGTAAATTGAAGTCATTAAAGTTACCGAGTTGGTTCAATATAATGGGGCAAGCCCACTTGGTTGCCTTCACTTCTCGGTTCTTGATCCTATCAAAGAGATCACGTTGGAGCTCATTCCTGAACCGTATCCCCATGCGTTCTTGAGTGATAGCCCGAGAAGCGCTAGTGGCAGCACAACGAGTTTGGCTCCTTGTGTTCATCATCTAAAATAACAAGGAAATATTTTTTTGATCCAACAATAATAAGCATAACATATTCCTCATCATAGCACACTAAAGAATCCCCTCAAAATAATAATCTAGGCAAGAGAATCATGGCAATAGTTCATAATGGGTCTCACCCTAGATTGATAATGACGATAGATCGCAGATGAATTTGTAAAAAGTAATTGGCGGAGGAGAAACATACAGTGGATGACTTGTGTGCGAGGAAATTGAACGAAATTGAATAGAGATGACGATCTCTTGAGGTTTTGAGAGAGTTTGGAGGTAGAAGAGAGAAAAAGGATTGAAGTTTTGGGGTTAGAGGTACCTCCCGTGGCATTTTTATGGTCGAACACAACTATACGGGTGGAACTCTACGGCCGGAACAATGTGTTCCCGCCGTATAGTTGGACCGCTATCAAAATTTTATGGTTTCCACCTGGCGGTGTCGTCGGATTGATGACAAGTACGCCATGAGGGTGTCATCGAGGCATACGGAAGAGAGGGTTGTGAGACATATGGTATTCCGGGATGGTGAGCACACAAGTTTACCCAGGTTCGAATCTGCCGGCTTTGGACAAATCCTACTCCTGCTAGCAATCCAGTAATATGGCAGAGCTGGAATATGGGTTACAAGGGTTTTTCCTGTGTGAGTTGAGATTATATACTATTATAAGGGTAGGTGACCTAAAGGCTCTCCCTAGGACAGATTATATAGATATCCGGCCTAGGGTTTATAGGAGATACCTATCCAGCTACGACTAAGAGTCGGTTACAAAGTACATTTTGAACCACAAGTAACATAACTGGCCTATGTCGGTAAGTCTTCTAGGCCTTCTCGTAGCCGGACTGGACTCCGTCTCTTCTCCCTGACTGGGCCAACCTTGAAGCAAAGCTCTAACCCAAAGTGGGCCACCTGGTCAGTGAGGCACAGTGAGGATACCTGGAAAGTATATCCCCAACAGCAGCCCCCGGAAGCCACCAAGATCCAGAGTCGGATTTCATCATCATCTAGCTTGATCTTCGGCTTGTAGAATCTTGAAGGGTTCCTAAAACTTCAAAAGAAAGGATAGGATCCGAGTCTAAAAATGAGTTGGACCTATGAATACGTTATTCGGGTTTCCATCTTGAAATTCAAACTAAGCGAAAACTTGGTTTTTAACGTAACCTGACATCAGTCAAGGTCAGTCACGTCACTAATAGACATTCCTGTCAGCACGGCCATTGGTGGGTCCGCCTTTTGTGGAACCGAGGCGTCTTTTTAATGTGTGTGTGGAGATCGAGGCGGTGTAATCATCACGAGGGAGTTACCCACTCCTTCCACGACGCGTGGCACGGTTACTGTTTACATTGCACGAATCTTGGCGCAGGTGAAGGATATAAGGGGTTTAGATTTCTTCCTTCCTCCTCACAAGTTCGAGTTCTTCATCCTTCCTCTCAACGTCTTATGTGAACAGAGCTCCTCTGCCTTCCCCTAAATCCCACAGCGCCGCCCACCCTAGGTTACTGGAGCCCAAAGAATGGCTGAGGGTTCATCTTCGGCTGTGGTAGCGACAATGACTACAACACCTGCAGAGGAGAAGGAGAAGTTCCGCGGGGTCTGGATCCCATGTGTTCTTTATGATGCCAAGCTCTGTGTCGTCGAGAATGAAGTCCTCCTCCGCACTAGCGACTGGCGGAGCGGCTTTGGCCAAACCATCCCCTCCCCCAATGCTGACGAGCGAGTGCACTTCAGCACCCACCTCGATAGAGGTTTGAGTTTTCCTCCCTCAGATTTCTTTTCTGAGGTGATAGATCATTATGGAGTTCAACTCCACCATCTCCCCCAAACTCTATTTTATATATGAGTTGTTTTGCTTCTTTGTGCGAGGGGTATCTAGGCATTAGGACGAGCCTTCTTCTTTTTCAGTTTTACTTCCATACCCGAAGACATTCCATCACCGCCGGTAATCCCTACATTACCGGTACACTCAGCTTTTCTGTTAGGAGAGAATGTGTCTATCCTAGGATTAAGACTAGCGAGTCGGTTAAAAAGCAGCGGTCCATGTTCTTTTACCATAAGGACAGACCGGCTCTCGGCAATGCTAGCGCTTTGCCGGTTTTTGTTGATGGCACCGCAACGCCCCAAGAATCCTAGGACGCGGATGCTCTGCCTCTCACTGACGATCATCTTTGAAAGAGGTGGATCGAATATTTGATGAAGCACAAGGATATGAAAGGATCCGACTTGGTGCACTGCTGGCTGGCGCGCTGGATCCAGCCTCTCCAACACGATGGTGATCGGCTCATGCACTCCATCACCAAGAACAAGTTGGATTCTCTCCAGATCTTCTCCAACCCATATTCGGATAAGGACTATGAGTCCCAAATCAAATGGTTGATCAAGGAGCGGCTCGAGAGGAAGATTCAGGATTTGACCTTGGACTTGCATATAGCTAACGATCATGTGACACCAGTAAGTTTTCCAACAGTAACTCGAATTTATGTGTTCATCTGTACATTATGTCTTTTTGCCATACTAAGATATATCTTCTTTTCAGTTTGCTAACCTCCACGAGTTGGAGCTTTCTCCTCTCAAAGGATATCCTCTTGAGTTCTCTCAGGATGATGTAGAATTGATCCCACTATCGGAGGATCTTACCCGAAAGCGTAAAACTCCGACAAGGTAACTTTCCTCATAAGGTCTTTTTTCTTATTCTTTCTGAAGTGTAACGATTTTCGTTCTATTACGTCTTAAGAGCTAAACAGCTCACCAAGGGGAAGGGGAAAGGAGGCTCGTCGAAGCCCCTACGCTAGTCAAAGCTGAATTTGACTTCTCCTGCCACAACGCCTCTGACTCCTGCCCCACAGCCTTCCACAGCGTCAGAGATTACTCCATCTCCGCCCGTTGCAAAAAATCCGGCTCAACAAGCAGAGCCAGCGATCCTTGACTCGCAGACTGACGTCACCATGGGTGACTTAGGATTTGATAAGGGTGAACCCTCTATGGTTAATGATCCCTCGGCAGAGGTCTTCCCTAAAAACCTCCTCCACAATCCGGGTCTTGCCAAACTTGGCATTACTCGAAAATCTGCAGAGGAGATCCAATGGCTAGCCCAGCAATGCTTGGAAAGCCAGAATATCACCGCTGAGGAAGAGGCACAAGAAGTAGAGGACGTCAAGTACTCCGAACTTCTTGAGCAGGTCCATCTTTGCGACGAGAGGCAGAAAGCCGGTGTGGTTGCTCCCCCACCAGTGATCCCGCTGACCCTCGTCGAGAAGGTTTGCACCGAAGTGAACATGAGCTAGAGCAAGCTCACTCATGAACATTATGTAAGTCGAATTTCCAACTCACCTTTTTTACTGTATTTCATATCATATCATCTAACCCCCAAGCATGAAGTTGGATAGACAATCCGGATTTATGCTTTCATAGGATGCCAAAGAACGATCTAGCGTAGCCCCCAAAGCTCATGCTGTTATTAGTTAAAATATTAGCCCGAGCCTTTAGTAGACTTCTGACTCTGGGTATTCTGAGTTACAAAAAGTTAATTCTAATAACCATGAATTGTTGAAGAATATTTGCAACAAGTGGAGAGAGATCAGAGCTCTCCGGCTTGAAAATGCTCACTTAAAGGTGTCAAGGGATGAGGCTGAAGGTAAACATTCCAGTCCTTAACCTTGCTCTTTTCTTTCATAGTCGAATTCATTTATTCAACTGTTGTTTTTTTACAGCACTGGTCAAAAATCATGTGCCGTGATTGAAGAAGCCGAGAATCTTAAGACACTAGAGGTGGAGAACACCAACTTACGTTGGGAGGTGGACAAATTGAAGGTGGATCAGGAGCGGAGCATTGCTGAAGTCCTCGAATCATCTTCTATGGTGACCGAAGAATGTGATCGAAGGATCACTACCCAGGATCAAAAGATCTCAGATATCAATAATGCACTATTTAGAGAGAAGGACATAACCGAGGCACTCCGGGCTGAACCCCAGATCCATAGGGCAGAGAAGACCAAAGTTGACAATGTCATCTTCGGTATGTTTTCCTACTTTCTGACTTTCTGTTTTCCGACTCTTGGAGTTCGGATATATTTTCTAACCTTTGCTTTTTATGCGCAGGTCCTCTGAACTTACTGGATTCTTCCTCCACCGAGTCTCGCACCAGCCGCCTTACACAAGTCAGCGATTTTCTTCACAATTTTCGCCAATCTTTGGAGGATATTGGCGAAGTACTCAAGGTTCTAGACATGAATAGAATGTCTGACTTTGAGGTGAGGGACAAGGACAAGGAGATGCCCCAGCTCATCCAGGACTGGAACATGTCCTATGCGCGAATCGCAGCAGAGAATGCTCTCACTATGGTTATGAGCCACCATGGAACCATGGAAATCTGGCAAGTAACCAGAGGATGTTCAACCATGGATGAAGATGGAAAGGAGTAAGACATCAAGGCCATCATCCACTCCTGCGTTGGATATGGGTGTCACGTAGCTGATCTATCCATCTACCACACTGCTTTCTTCACTCACGTGGAGACGCCTCCTCCACCTGTCGAAGTAACAGCTGAAGTCTCCGACGACGAGCAAACTGTTTTGGATTTGAACGTCTCGGAAAGATATCAAGGCGAGGTCAATGTCTCTAGTGAGCCGGCAGCTCCTACCTCTCCTCCTGCATCGTAGAGCATCCGAAAAAATAATGTGTTATTCCGAAACAATCGGATTGTAAATAAGTAGTATAATGCTTTTGCTAGTGCAAAGATTTGCTACTTCTATTTAGCACTTTTGGCTTTATATTTGTCGTGCCTAAAATGTTTACATAAGCACTTTTTTTTGCATGTACTTATCGTTTATCTGGCTTTCCGCCTCGTCCCTTTCGTGAGCTGGCCAACCTTCCACACGGAATCTCTGCCGAGAAAAGGAGCTCACTTGCTAAACCAGTTTAAAATCGGAAACAGAGCTGGATTTCAGTACCAACAATTCACTACTCGGAAAATGCCCGCATCCAGCAATCAGGTAAATAACAAAAGTACAAACTAAGAAAATTAGAGTTATACCTGAAGGTAGCATTTTTAGAATCAGAAATCGTAACCAGAACAAACATGAGCATAAAGTACTTTCAAGTATTATGGGAATCTCAACGGTGACATGATCATTCGAAAATAAGATGGTAATATAAAACTTCTCAAAAAAAATTGAGGCAACCAATACTTTAATTCTCATTGAACATGTACACATATATGATTACAAAGAAAGATAATTTAATAATAAAAGGGGCGTAGCTATGCAATATTCCATGGTCTGTCTAATTCTTGACGTAGTGGTGCTTCGAGTCTTGGTTTTAGGCCTTGTAGGATTAAACCATTTGCTCTTTCAACTTGTCCATTAACCTATGGACGTGCGACTGACGCAATTTCAAGCCGGATATTTTGTTCATCGCAGAATTCGGCAAGTTATCCCATAAAAAAATTACTCTCGTTGTTCGTAATAATGCTATGCGGATGTCCATATCAGATTATAACAACCTCAACAAATCTTCTAGCTGTTACTCCATCACAACTTGTGACGGGTTTAGCCTCAATCCATTTCGTGAATTTATCCACCATAACTAAGAGGTGAGTAATCCCACTTGGAGCTCGTTTAAATGGTCCTACCATGTCAAGCTCCCAGACCGTAAAGGGCCATGTTATAGGTATTGTTTGCAGCTGATCAGCCAGAACATGAGCTTGTTTGGCATACTTTTGGTAGCCTTTGCATGTCTTGACCAGCCGTTCGCCATCTGCCTTAACTGTAAGCCAGAAAAATCCGTGTCTAAAAGCTTTTGCCACTAAAGATTTGGCTGCAGTGTGATGACCACATTCACCTTCGTGGAATTACCTTAGGATTTCCACTCCTTCTTCTAGAGATACACATCGCTGAAAGACCTAGGCACACTCTGCTTATAGAGCTCACCACTTATAATAGTATAGGATTTTGCTCGTCGGACGATCTGCCGGCTCGGAACCTCGTCTTCAGGTAATTTTCTGTCTACCGAGTAATCAAGGTAGTGTTGAGTCTAGGTTGGAATCACAGCCAAAATTGATATTAAAGGTGAGTCATATTTGGTCGGATATTCCTCCTCAACTCCTTTTATTGAAGGAACTTTGATGTCTTCTAAAAAAGTGCCATCCAGGACCTTTTTCCGTGCAGAGCCTATACGAGATAATGCATCTGCTTCCTCCTTTTCTATTCGAGGGATGTGTTGAACTTCAAACCCTTCGAATGATTTAGATAGCTCGTCCACGACAGCTCTATATGCTGCCATGTTTTCATTTGTGTTACAGATATCCGATTCTTGTTGGGCACCAAGATCCAAATCTCCGAAGCACATTAATCATCGAATGCCGATATCCTTAGCAATCCTTATTCCATGCAGCAATGCTTCATACTCAGCAATGTTATTTGTTGCCGTGAAGTGGATCTACAAAACATAGAAAAGTTTAGCTCCTTGGGGTGATTTGAGCACCACGCCAGCCCCCGAGCGCCTTAGATCTGACAAAATGTAATCATCGAATGCTGATATCCTTAGCAATCCTTATTCCATGCAGCAATGCTTCATACTCAGCAATGTTATTTGTTGCCGTGAAGTGGATCTACAAAACATAGAAAAGTTTAGCTCCTTGGGGTGATTTGAGCACCACGCCAGCCCCCGAGCCCCCGAGCGCCTTAGATCTGACAAAATGTAAGGTCTAGTATTCCGACTTTGGGAGGGTCATATTTTCTGTTGTCTCTGTCCAGTCAGCAACAAAGTCAGCCAGAATTTGGGACTTGATTGTTGTATGAGGTTTATACTTAATGTCGAAAGCTTAAAGCTCTATGCCCCATTTTGCGATACGTCCTATAGCATCGCCGTTGTTGATTATGTCTCTCATGAGAGTTATACTCACCATGGTAATTGGGTGTTCCTGAAAATAGTGTCGTAACTTCCAGGATGCGAAAAACACACTGTAAGCCAGCTTTTGATTGTGCTGATACCACTGCTTAGATTCAGTTAAGACCTCGCTGAGGTAGTAAGTCGGACGCTACCCCAGGTGTTCCTGTTTTTCCTCTGGTCTCTGCACCACCATGACGACACTGACGACCTTGTTTGTTGTACCGAGATAGAGCAACATCGGTTCCAGTGGTTCCGATGCAGCAAAGATATGAGTAGACGAGACAACTGCTTTTAGGTCTTGTAGTGTAGCTTCAGCTTCATCAGTCCACACGAACGTTTTGGTCTTTTTCAGGAGCTTGTAGAGTGGTGCGGCTCGTTCACCGAGCCGGCATACAAACCGACTTACTGCAGCAATGTAGCCAGTTAGTCTTTGAACGTCCTTTAGGTGAGTTGGCCTGGAAATATTGAGAATAGCCTTGATTTTGTCGTGGTTCACCCCTATGCCTCTTTGAGACACAATAAAACCCAACAATTTCCCGGCTGGTATTCGAAAGAAGCACTTCTTCGGATTAAGCATTATGTTGTATTTGTGTAAATTGGCGAATGTTTCCTTCAAGTCGGAAATTAGGGTTTCCTTCTATTTGGACATCATCGCAATGTCGTCCACATATGCATGTACATTGCATCCGATTTAGCCATGGAGGCAACGCTGCATAGTGCGCTGGTAGGTAGCTCCTGCGTTCTTGAGCCTAAAGGGCATCGTAACAAAACAGAAGGTTCCAAAAGGAGTTATGAATGAAGTTTGAATCGATAACTTGATCAATCCTAGGCAGAGCAAATGGATCTTTCGTACAAGCCTTGTTCAAGGCGGTATACTCAACACACATCCTTAATTCAGTGGTGTCCTTTTTAGGGACCATTACAAGATTGGCCGACCACTCAATGTGGATGACCTCTTCTATGAATGTGGCTAACTCAAGCCGAGCTAGCTCCTTAGCTATTGCTTTTCGGTTTTCATCGCCAAAACATCGTAAGGACTGATTGACGGGTTTAGCGTTTGGGTGTACATTTAGAGAGTGCTCCGCAAGTTCCCTAGGTACTCCGATCATGTCAGATGGCTGCCATGCGAAGATATCTTGATTTGCTTTGAGGAACTTGACGAGTGCGCTTTCCTATGCGCTATCTAACCTACACCTATCTGGGTCACCTTGGAGGGGTCATCATCCTTCAATGGCGTCATCTTCGTCTCTTTTGATGCCTTGAACTCCGGAGTCGGCTTTGTAACCTCCTTCTGCATCGCAGGCATCTCGGACGGGTCGATGGTCTTCTTGATCTCCTGATACTCCTGAGCGTGCAGCACGGCTTGATCAAAGGCGGCATTTCCATCCTCGCACTCTCGGGCATTCTTCGGGTCTCCCCTGATGGTTATCACGCCTTTGGGACCTGGAATTTTCATCATATTGTAAATGTAACACGGACGAGCCATAAAAGCCCAGTAAGCTAGCAGTCCGAATATAGCGTGGTATAGGTGCTCTTGAACGGGACCACTTTGAAGGAAAGTGCTTCCGTTTGGTAGTTCTTTGGAGTTCCAAAGGTAACATCCAAAGTGATCTCTCCCAGGGAATTTACTTGTCTTCTTGGGTCAACTCCGTGAAAGATCAGAGAGCTGTGATTCAGCTATGTCTCCGAGATCCACATTCGACGTAGCGTTTCGACATAAAAAATGTTGATGTTGCTGCCGCCGTCCATGAGAGTCTTGGAGAAACCATAACCGTCAATAAGTGGATTGACGATCAAGGCGTATTTTCCTCGCCTGTGCAACTTAGGCGGATGATCATCACGGTCAAAAGTGATTGCCACTAACGACTAGTCCAAGAATTGCGGGACAGCCGGAACAGTTGCGTTGAGCTCATGCAGTACTTCTTTATTTACCTTAGCTGGTTGCGACCCAAGGAAAATGACATATGTGTCTTTCTTTGTTGGGAAATTCTTTTTTCCATCCGACTTGGGATTTGAAGGCTCTGCTTCCTCCATGTCGGAATCTTCTTTGGCCTCCTTCTCTTTTTGGGATTTTTCTTTCCCTTCTTCCGCTTAGCCCTATAGCCAGCGGAATCGCCCTTCTTGATGTCGTCATTGAAACAACACTCGGCATTTGTATGGGATGAGCCCCCGTTGGGATCTAAGTGATGCACGCACGGGTTATTGGCAATGTCATCCCACGAGTAGGTTTTTCCAGGTTGCTAGTCTCCTCTACCTTAGACCCTTGATGTCCCACGACCACGTTCATGGCCACCGCCACGCCCTCCTCATCCTCCATACCCGAAAGTAACAGTAACGACCGCTGTTTCCGTGTTTGGCTTTTCTTCCGAGGTGTTCTTGCGCTTCTGAGCTTGTTGTTTTGGTTGTTTTCCGACTGTCTTACAGCTTGGACGTTCAGTAATCCTTTCGCGTTGTCGTTAGCATCTACATACTTGCTTGTCGTTTCTATCATCTCTCCCAAATCAATGACCTTGTCGCACTTCAAGTGGTGACGTAGTAAACCGATTGGGAGTCCTGCAATGAAAGCTTCATTCGTAGTTTGGTCATTTACTCCCTCGCAGGAGTTCTTGGTGTTGATCCAACGTCCGAGGTAATATGGGCAAGTTTCTCCGACTTTTTGGGTGCAACACTGTAGGTCTCCTACCGTACAGGGCCTCCAATATGTGCCTTCGAAATTCCGAAAGAACGCGCTTTGCATGTCATACAGTTGTGGATGGTCTTTTCTAGAAATTCATTGAGCCATGATTGTGCCGTCTTCTGCAACATAAGTGGGAGGTATCGGGTTGCAACCAAGCTATTTCCTCCTTTGGCGATGCAGCAAGCCTAGAAAAAATCCTGGAGCCAAGTATCTGGCCGAGCTACACCATCGTAGGATTGGATGTTCCTTGAGATAGCAAATCCTTCCTGGAATCTTGTTGCTCTGATGTGTGGTCCGAAGCATTTGGGACCCACATAGATTTCATCATTCTCGTAGCGTCACGCCTCTATGTTAGAATAGATCTGGTTTCTCGCATCAATTGGTGACAGAGACCGCCGTCCTGGTTAACGGTTGTGGCTGCGGTGCCTTGGAGCCAGACTTCTGCTTCTTCCAGCACCTCCTCCGCCACGATGCCCTCCTTGAGAGCCTTTGTGGTGGATACTTGGTGGAGAGGGTGGTTCAGGTGGATTGTTTCCGGCTGATTACCGGCCTCCATACGGAGCGTCATCATTCCGGTTCCGGGGAGGGTTTTCATTACGACGAGCCCCCTGCCAGCTTGTCTCGACATGGTGCCCGTCATTCCTTCGTCCGTCGTTCCCCCCAGCGTGGTGGGGTTTAGCTAGACGTCTTGTATGTCTAAGAGGGTGTGTCAGATACAGTGTTGCAACTGCATCTCACTCTATGGTTGGGGCAACATTGCTCTAGTCACGTGCGGTTCTGTGCCGTTGGCCTGAAGATCCGGCTCTTGAGTAATTATCTTCCCGATGGTCGGAACTGTAATGCTGTTCCGGAACCCGTTGGGGCCTGATATCATCCCAGGCCAGATCCGTGCGACATTGGTCAGATCGAGAGACGCGTTTTCCGCTCCCAGATTTTGTGACCTTCTGTTGCTCCAGACCGTTGGTGAGTAGCTTAATGCCGAGCCGAACCTCCTCTAGGCTTGGATTATTTGCTAGGATATCTCAAGCCGCGGTGGTGTTCTGTATTGGTGTTGGGTACACCAGATCTCCATTGCTGTCGGTCCGAGGCATCCTCGGGTCTCCCTCAAACAGGACTTTGCAGACTTCCGGAAATTTGTCGGCCCGCACGTGGCCTTTCCGGGTCTTTAGGTGTTGTAGAGAGATGAGATTATCTGCAGTAGCTATGCGCTTCTTCTCTTCCTCGATGTCTTTGGCTTCATTCCAGGAGTACATGGCGATGCGCTTCTAGGGCTTCAGCCCTTTCTTCCAATTCTGCAGTAGTAAGTTCTGCAGCTGTAGGGATAGGTGTAGTTCATGCAACATCGATGAGTTTACAGGCACCAGCAGTGACCACGTGTCCATCCACCGAAGCTTCTTTGGGCTCGTCTGGGATTAAAGCTCCATCCGAGTCTTCTTCGTAATCCTTGGCAACCACTACCTCCGCTAGAGGATCTTTCACCAGGGTCTTGTTCTTCTTGTTCTTCTTCTTTGCCTTCTTGGCAGCACTGATAGCAAAGACGGCTTTGGGTCCGTTTCCCGGAGTCAAGCTCTGATCGGTACTTTCGGACATCTGGATATTAGGGTTAGCTCCGAGATCCATGTGATCCTGCGCATTGGGGGAGTTTTCTCCGGATCCTTCGTCCATGGCTTCTCCTTCTTCTGCAGCTTTGAAGTTAAACTCCTCTTCATATTCCGTGGTGAACTTTCGGAAATCTGCCGACGTGATGGAGTCATCCGAAGATGCCGGTAAGTCGGTGTTTGTTCCGGTTGCCTCCAGTACCGAGTCCTTGTTGTCTCCAGCATCGGTAGAGCCGGATCCGGATCCAACATATCCGACAAAGTGCAATCCATGTGTCCTGAGGTAGTTGTGGCTTTCTTCATGGGCTTCCTCGAAAATTCTAATGGTTTCGAGAACCTCATCCACGAGAATATCATTTTGTGGCCCAAAAGTTGGGGTGTCCAGGCAATGTGGTACCCGAGTTCCCTGATATCATCCGCGATGACTATAGTTGGGGTGCCAAATACTCAGATGGTCTTTTCCGGCATGAATTCAACTTTATGTTTCATACAAAAAATCAGGCTAACGGCCGTCAAGTTGGGCCCCCCTGTCAGTTCTCGCTGTTATGTCGCTCTTGTCGCTCCGATCGCTTAGGTGTCAATTAGGCTTGCAGCGTTGGCGCCCGCATCCATTATGCGCCTTCTTCTTCCCTGGAGCGGCAATCTGTGGGGCGTCGCAGCCATGGCATGGAGCTGGGACGTGGACGAACCTGCTCGGCCCAGCTCTCCTCCCTATAGGCTTGGAGCATTGGCGCCTCTATTACTCGTCTTCTTCCCTAGAGCGGCAATCTGTGGTCGCTGCCATGGCGCAGAGCTGGGAAGTGATGAAGCTGCTCGGCCCGCTCTCCTCCCCATCCCGAGTCGGATCTCGCCCTCACCGTGGACGCACCCATGGCACGGTCAGGGACGAGAATTGGTTCCCGGTGAGATCTATCACCTTGTCGACCATGCTCGGTTCTGTTTTCCTCCTCTAGAATCCGAGCTCGCCGTCGCCGTGGTTGCATGCGCACCAATTCTGCCACCTCTGCCGAAGTCTCTATGGTAGCTCAAGTTCTGGGGCTCTCCAAGTTCTGCCATGTTGGGCCTGTAAGTGTTGTTGTATGTTAAACTAGCAAATCTCTTTTCTTCAAATCTCTTGGGTTGTACCAATTTCATTGTGTTTAATTATGAAAGACAAAATATAAATGACTTCTCTCAATTTCTCGCATAGAAAAATTAATAGCTAATTTCATATTCTCGCAGGAACTAGCCCCACTTGTTGAACCAGCGGCACTGCCACGATCTCCACGTAACTACGGTGAGTTCTCGAACTGAAAGTTGCAGTTACCACATTTCTTCTACAGTCATTCCTCTTCCTCAGTCATTCCTCTGTAGTTTTTCCTGGGCGCTTCTTCTTCCTCTGTTCTGGAACCGTCGGTTCATCTTCTTCTTCCTCTCGAAGGCAGTTCCTTGCAGGCAGTTCCTTTCACCCATTTCCTTACAGGCATGGCCGATGGGAAACGCACAACAGAGACCCACTTGGTCCCTACCCATGGCACCACGACTTTGACAGTGGTGTACACAAATGATGAAGCGACTGTGGAGACAACTCTCGCCAGGGTTGAGCAATTGCTTGAGAAAGAGAAGCACAAGTTTGTGGGTCTAGACTTGGAGTACACCCGTGCAAATAAGCGAAAAAATCCTCCACAAGAGATCACTGTCGTGCGAATCGCCATACATGAGGAGGTCCTCGTTTACCACTTCTGCAGGTATGTGAAATTTAAATATGAGATCACCACTTCTGCATCCCTTGTTCCCTTACATCCCTAGAACCATCTAAGTGCAGGAGTAAACCAACTGAGATGCGTTGTCCGGCTCTGGTCGAGTTCTTGTGTAGGAAAGGGTTAACTTTCACTAGCGTGGATATCACAAATGACACAATTATGCTTTCTCGTGCGTTGATAAAAATCCAAAAGGGGCACCACATCGACATCCAAAATCTGTACAAGATTAAATCATACCCAGCGAAGGATGGCATGGGTGATCTGGCAGCGGAAATCATCGATAAATCCTATGAAAAACTGAAGAAATTGAAGCGCCTCGATCACGACTACTGGGAGTGGAAGCCGATGAGCCAGGTGTGCCTCGAGTATGCAGCCAGAGATGCCTACATGGCGTACGAGTTGTACAGTAAGCTCATTACCATGAAAGATGGGATGGTTAAGGCGGGGGTTTTCGCGAGAGAGCTATGCCCTGGTTGCAAGCTACCCTAGGAGAAGAAGCGCGAGGAGGACAGAAAGCGGTTTCAGGACGAGCAGGGATCTTGGGACGGTGGCGACATCAAGCGGCTGAAGGGGAAGCAAGTCAAGGACGACAACAAGTCGTGGTGATACATTATGTGTTTGAACTAGATTTTAGTTTCTAGTTTATTATGTGTGTGATACATTTAGTTACTTCAATACAAAATTTCGACCAATTTAACTTGTTGATGTATTTCTTGACCATTATAATATAATCGAGCACTAGAAATATTTTGTAGTGTGCATGAGCATGATCAGTAAATATAATTGAACACTAGAAACTTTAAGGCACTCCATATAAAGGAGTAGATTAATATATAAGATTCACCAGAGACACCACGGATATATTGTCTTACATGCCACACATAGGTAATAATTAACTAGAACAAAATAAAAGCAGGGGCTGCAGCAGGAGGCCGGGACACGGAGACGCCTAGCAGGGCAGGGGTTTATCAGCAGGAGGCAGCGACAGCCTAGTCGATGGGAGACAGGCCAGTTCTGACATACTCCTGGAGGAATTTGCCGTAGGCTGCGTACCGCGCCAAGGTAATCGGCCTATGGCTTCTGCCTCCGCCTGTGCCAACACCCTCCACGTGCTGGATCATGCTGTTGAGGTCCACGTTGATTTCTCTGCCACAGAATGGGCAAAACAGTCTCCCATTGCGGTGGAAATGGATTAGCCCACACCGTAACCGCCTCAACACGTAGCGGCTCTTGTTGTCACTGGATTCCTTGCTATCGTCCACTTCATCATCATCCTCCTGTTGATTTTCAAGAACATAACTTAGAACTCATGCATATGATTGAATTGTATTACAACTCAAGAATTGACAACATGTATATGTAAGACAATATATCCGTGGATATCAAAGATAAAGCATCTCAGCAATAGTTTGGTCGGTTCATATATCATTTCATCTCAACACAATGACAAATAATTGCATCAGAGTGAATGTAGGATAAATCTAGGGGCCTCATAAGTTTCTTCAGGGATGGAGTAGGTGAACCAAGTAACAATTGCACAACCTGTAATGTTGTTGTATATCGCCCTAGGTTCACTAACTCATCCCTGGAAAAAACTGACACCAATGTGACTGCCTCTCTTTTGGGGAAAATTTGAATCATTGGCCACAATAAGAAATTGAAATGTAATCGTATAAAACATTATTCAGGGATATACATAGTCAGGTACAAAAACAAGCCTCAATATTGTAATTATAAATTAAAAACCAAACAATTAATCTTCAAGTGCATGTTAAAAATACTTATGATTAAAACCATTCATATACATATGCATCATACCAATCATTAAAAGATCAGAAACTATTCAAGGATCATATATGTAGTTCCATATGAGAATATGAAATTGGGCCAAAGTACCAACAGCACAACCTATATTGTGTGTGTGCATTGCTACCTTAGGTTCACCAACCCATCCCTAAAAGACGACACTGTCATACATGTCTCCCCTTGAACTCTTTTGGGGCAAATTTCAATCATCGGCGTCGGTGACAAACTAAAATGTAATTCTTATACACTGAATGCATTGAATAGCTAATTTGAATATCATAGTTCTATGAACGTAGAATAAAGATTAAGGCCTCATAAGTTTCTATTGGGACAGCGTAAGTGAACCAAGTAACAATTTCACAGCCTATATTGTTCTTGTACATTTCACCGGGTTCACTAACTCGTCCCTAAAAAAATCTGACACCGATGTGTCTGCCTCTCTTTTGGGGAAAATTTGAATCATTGGCCACAATAAGAAATTGAAATGTAATCGTACAAAATATTATTCAAGGATATACATAGTCAGGTACAAAAAAAAGTCTAAATATTGTAATTATAAATAAAAAACCAAACAATTAATCCTCAGGTACATGTTAAAAATACTTATGATCAAAACCATTCATATACATATGCATCATACCAATCATTAAAAGATCAGAAACAATTCAAGGATCATATATGTAGTTCTATATGAGAATAAATCAAGGGCCTCATAATTTGTTTCAGAGATGGAGTTGGGGAACCAAAGTACCAACAGGCAACAGCACAACCTATATTGTTTGTGTGCATTGCTGCCTCAGGTTCACCAACCCATCCCTAAAACATGACACCATCATACGTGTCTCCCCTTGAACTCTTTTGGGGCAAATTTCAATCATCGGCCTCGGTGACAAACTAAAATGTAATTCTTATACACTATGAATGCATGGAATATATAATTCCAATATCATAGTTCTATGAATGTAGAATAAAGGTTGCAGCCTCATAAGTTTCTACAGAGATGGCGTAAGCGAACCAAGTAACAATTGCACAGCTTATATTGATCTTGTACATGGCCCCAGGTTTGCTCACTCATCCCTGTAAAAAATTGACACCAATGTGTCTGCCTCTCTTTGGCGCAAATTTGAATCATTGGCCACAATAAGAAATTGAAATGTAATCGTACCAAGCAATATTCAGGGATATACAAATGCATCATCCAACGCATTCATAGATCAGAAACAATACAAACCAACACTCAACTAGCAAACTCAACTAGATGTCAAATGAGCAGATTGGGGTATTGTGACTAGACGGATTGGGGTTTTGTGACTAGATGGCAGATGCATCAATCAACCGATCGAATCATATATATACTACCCTACTTCAAGAGCAAAAGAATCTGTACAAGATTGAGCAAATCCTATGTATGAACAGTGAAAACTACGGCTGCGACTAGAGAAGCTAGCAATGTAGTACCTCGAACTCCTCATCAGGGACCTCCTCCTCGAACTCATTATTCTTCGCGATTGCGTCGAAGATTTCTTGAACGGGGATGGGGTCATCGATGTAGATCACCGGATTGCCTCCGCCTGCCACCTACCCCCCATCCAGATCAGCCGCTAGCACCACGACGTTGTCAGCCACGACATTGTGGGCCACCTGCTACTCGGCGGCGACGGCTACCACCTGCTTCTCGGCGACTACGACTACTGGCTGGAGGATGAGTTCGCACCCTCGATGGCGCGGCGACGAGCGGCGTTCGTGCCCGGAGAAGACGCCTCCGTCTGCTTGGCAACGACAGAGCCATCTGCTGCTTCGCCTTCAACTGGCTTCACCTCCGGATCTTCTCCACGCGTACGCTTCATGGTGCACCAAGGGAAGGAGGTAGTGCAAATGAGGGAGATTCGGCGCGCGCGGCAGGTGTAGATTGGGGTCTTGGGACTAGACAGACTGGGGTAAATGACATGAGCTCATGGAAGAAGAAGGTCGAGGGGGGTTATAAACATCAGACCGTTCGTATTCCTTGAGTGGACACGTGTGGTGGGCGAGGGGCGGGGGGCTACCACGATCTCCACCCTTTTTTCGGTTCCCTTTTTTTAAACAGCCACGATCTCCACTTTAGAGTTGCATTGAAAACACGCTCATGGTAGACCTCGATGCCACTGCATGCCAGTGGCGCAGAACCAATTTCTAGCAACGTTAGATCTATTCGAGGGGGGCCCTTGACTCATGGAATTTACTTGCGCTAGGGCCCAGTTGGAAGTGAGATTGAGAGCGCTGCGTATAAATGGGATATGTCATTGATTAAAATCAAGTGGCATTAAATTGCAGTGGCCTGTCGACAACCGTGCACTCGATGACCCCGTTGCCCTGTGCATTAGTTGTAGTAGCAGTAGTAGGCTTTTCAGACTTGATTAAACTTGACATGACCGCTTGACGACTTTTTCCATGGACGGCATCGTGTTCCTTCATGTAGAAGTCTCGCGAAGGGAGACGTCCATGCTGTCTCACGCTGTACTATCAAGGGCACGAGGTGTGCAACGAATATCGTTGGATCGCACAGAATCAACGGTTGGTGCGCACGATCCACGTGACAACTATGATAACCAATCAGGGAGTAGCAGACAGGGTGAGCACAGTTTTGAGCTTCTATGAAAGATAGAGAGGGGGGTGGGCAAAACTAAGTAGTACCACATAAAACCAAGGGCAAAACTGAGTAGTATAAAAATGGAAAGTGTCTTGTACAATGAAATACATCGTGGAATACATCAAATTATGCCAAGATAGATACACTAGAGTTCATTGCATGTGTGTTCTTCTCATGAACCACATGTGGATCCACCTAGTGTCATTGCATGTCTATTCCTCTAAACAAACCACATAAGGATCCACCAGTGTCGTTGGATGTGTGTTCTTCTCATGAACCACACCCAGTGACATTGCATGTGTGTTCTTCTAAACAAACCACATAAGGATCCCCCAGTGTCATTGCATGTCTGTTCTTTTCATGAACCACATAAGGATGGGCCCACTAGTGTCATTGCATGTCTGTTCTTTTCATGAACCACACCCAGTATCACTGCATGTCTATTCTTTTAATTAATCACATAAGGATCTACCTGTGCCATTGCATGTCTTTTACTTCCATAAACCACATGTGGCTCCACCTAGTGTCATTGCATGTATGTTCCTCTAAACAAACCACATAAGGATCCACCAGTGTCATTGGATGTGTGTTCTTCTCGTGAACCACACCCAGTGTCATTGCATGTGTGTTCTTCTAAACAAACCACATAAGGATCCACCAGTGTCATTGCCTATCTGTCCTTTTCATGAACCACATAAGGATGGGCCCACTAGTGTCATTGCATGTCTGTTCATTTCATGAACCACACCCAGTGTTAGTGCATGTCTGTTCTATTCATGAACCACACCTAGTTTCACTTCATGTCTGTTCTTTTCATGAACCACATAAGGATCTACCTATGTCATTGCATGTCTTTTACTTCCATAAACCACATGTGGATCCACCTAGTGTCATTGCATGTCTGTTCCTCTAAACAAACCACATAAGCATCCACCAGTGTCATTGGATGTAAGTTCTTCTCATGAACCACACCCAGTGTCATTGCATGTGTGTTCTTCTAAACATACCACATAAGGATCCACTAGTGTCATTGCCTGTCTGTTCTTTTCATGAACCACATAAGGATCCACCAGTGTCATTGCATGTCTGTTCTTTTCATGAATCACAGCTAGAGTCATTGCATGTGTTTTACTTCCATAAACCACATGTGGATCCACCTAGTGTGATTGCATGTATGTTCCTCTAAACAAACCACATAAGGATCCACCAGTGTCATTGTGTGTCTGTTCTTCTCATGAACCACACCTAGTGTCATTGCATGCGTGTTCTTCTAAACAAACCACATAAGGATCCACCAGTGTCATTGCATGTCTGTTATTTTCATGAACCACATATGGATCCACCTAGTGTGATTGCATGTTTGTTCCTTCCATAAACCACATAAGGATCCACCAATGTCATTGCATGTCTGTTCTTTTCATGAACCACGTAAGGATCTACCAGTGTCATTGCATGTCTGTATTTTCATGAACCACGCCCTATGTTATTGCATGTGTGTTACTTCCATAAACCACATATGGATCCACCTAGTGTGATTGCATGTTTATTCCTTCCATAAACCACATAAGGATCCACCAGTGTCATTGCCTGTCTGTTCCTTTGATGAACCACTCCTAGTGTCAGTGCATGTTTGTTCCTTTCATGAACCACACCCAGTTTCACTGCATGTCTGTTCTTTTCATGAACCACATAAGGATCTACTAGAGTCATTGGATGTGTGTTCTTCTCATGAACCACACGTGGATCCACCGGTGTCATTGCATTGTGTTCCTCTAAACAAACCACATAAGCATCCACCAGTGTCATTGGATGTGTGTTCTTCTCATGAACCACACGCAGTGTCATTGCATGTGTGTTCTTCTAAACAAACCACATAAGGATCCACCAGTGTCATTGCATGTCTGTTTTTTTCATGAACCACATAAGGATGGTCCCACCAGTGTCATTGCTAGTCTATTCTTTTCATGAACCACACCCAGTGTTAGTGCATGTCTGTTCTATTCATGAACCACACCCAGTTTCACTGCATGTCTGTTGTTTTCATGAACCACATAAGGATCTACCAGTGTCATTGCATGTCTTTTACTTCCATAAACCACATGTGGATCCCACCTTGGGTCATTGCATGTGTGTTCCTCTAACAAACCACATAAGGATCCACTAGTGCCATTGCATGTCTATTATTTTCATGAACCACATAAGGATGGGCCCACCAGTGTCATTGCATGTCTATTCTTTTCATGAACCACACCTAATGTTACTGCATGTATGTTATATTCATGAACCACACCCAGTTTCACTGCATGTCTGTTCTTTTCATGAACCACATAAGGATCTACCCGTGTCATTGCATGTCTTTTACTTCCATAAACCACAGTGGATCCACCTAGTGTCAATGCATGTCTGTTCCTCTAAACAAACCACATAAGGATCCACCAGTGTCATTGGATGTGTGTTCTTCTCATGACCCACACCCAGTGTCATTGCATGTGTGTTCTTCTAAACAAACCACATAAGGATCCACTAGTGTCATTGCATGTCTGTCCTTTTCATGAACCACATATGGATGGG